>JAVTVY010014486.1:0-66648 GCA_036873755.1 Hanleya hanleyi | reverse complement strand
GGGTATTTGACCAACCGTTTACCATCATTAACCGAGTGTCGCTAGAGACGATGCTGGAGAAACTGGACACCGTGGATCCCTTGGAATGGGCCCAACAACAACGCCCCAACACCAAGTGGACAGTGGGGAGTGTGACCAATGTTACGTTTTTCGTTACCAAGCTGACCGACCACTCCCATCGGCTGAATGCGTCACTCATGCACTGATGAATACCATAACATGCCGTAATACTCTATATGTCTACATGTTGATCGTTGACGGTACGCAGGTGACCGAAGAGACACGGATGTTACCGAAGATGTCAAGGCTCGGCCCTCGACTTGGGGATAGTTGAACTGAGTGTGCTAAAAATAGATCACCAGCTAGCGTGCTATAAAAGGGAAGCGGCCTGGACGTTTCATCAGACACTCTGTCAACCACCAAGATGTTCACTTGCACAACTTGCCAGAAGCTGTTTACTCGTCTAGATAAGTTACGACGCCACGAGGCCTCCATCCACAACGATGCCCGGTATACTTGTATAATCTGCGCACGGTCATTCAATCGGAAGGATCATTTACTGCGTCATGAGAGGGTACTTCACGCGGGTGCGACGGTACTATGTAATGATTGTGGTCGACTCTTCAAACGACCCAGTCGGTTTAGACAGCACCAACGTTTGATGCATGCCCCGTCTCTACGGTTTGGGCGACAACTTTCCACTAAAGAGGGGCCGCGGAAGGTCAGACCCAGTGAAGATGAACCCGGAGAGACGAACGCCACTGGTGATGCGATGACGAAGAGCCTGCCTATACCCACGGTCCAGGAGGGCCTGGATATTCAGCCGGACCCCACCGTTACGGTTTCGAGTCATACGCCTGACAACATCGAACATTTTCTGGACGAGCCCATAAATGTTCCTAGCGATCTCTTACAGGGCGCCCATCCAGTGAGTGACATCTATCGGCGCCATTGGTCCATGATACGGCACTGTTTCTACCGTCATCGCCCTATTCAAGATATCTACAATTTTCGACTGACCGACCTCGCCCGTCTAGGCAGCTACGTGGAAGCCATCTTCAATGACCAAGCAACGTCCTTCAAATTAAATCTGGCGTTTGGTTATGTGCTGCAGCATAAGGAGACAGATCAAGTCCGATACTTTTACCCGAGCAGTAACATCCGGGTATTTGACCAACCGTTTACCATCATTAACCGGGCGTCGCTAGAGACGATGCTGGAGAACCTGGCCAACGTGGATCCCTTGGAATGGGCCCAACAACAACGCCCCAACACCAAGTGGAAAGTGGAGAGGGTAACCAATGTTACGTTCTTCGTGACCAAGCTGACCGACCAACCCATCGGATGAATGTATTCACCCAGGCACTGATAGATTCTCAGAATGCGCAAACAACTATCTGAGGATATGTTGCCTCAACGGTATCCTGGCTTGACCAACGGTGATTAGAATAAACGGTTCAGAGCGAACATGGCCGAAGATGGAACTTTCTGAAATGAAGACTTCTGATTGGACAAGAATACATCTAACGGACAGGAACGAATATGACAGATGCAAATGGTGGCCTCTGATTGGACAAGTCTTCTGAATTGTAACACCAAGTGGATAGTGGAGATAATGACCAATGTTGCGTTCTTCGTGGTTAAACTGACCACCACCTCCATCGGATGAAAGTATTCATCCATGCACTGATAGATACTCAGAATGCGCAAAAACTATCTGAGGATATGTTGCCTCAACGGTATCCTGGCCTGCCCGACGATGATTAGAATAAACGGTTCAGATGGCGCTTTCTGAAATGGAGACTTCTGATTGGACAAGAATACATCTAACGGACAGCAACGAATATGAAACATGCAAATGGTGGCCTCTGATTGGATAAGAATCTTCTTGAATTGTAAATATACCCAACGCGGCTCCCCCAGCGTGGGTGTGATGTAACATTGGGAAAAATAAAATATATGAAAAAAACTTCTTGTTGTTGTTGTTCTCTCATGTGTCATCCTTGTTGTTGTTGTTGTTCTCTCTCTGGTCTATATCATGGCGTTATGTTAGAGTGTTAAGGTGTAACGACGGGCGTTGACGGGCATCACCGCATTACGAAGATTTAGTGACAATTCCATGGAATATCAGAGCTTCTGAGCTATTTCACCAGGGCGTTGAAGCATTAAGAATGGTGTTGGTGGGCGTTGCTACAAGATGACACCTCACACGGTCCATTTGGACCGCGGATGGTCCATCTCTACACCAAATAACATCCTTCACTGCTAAAAAAGGCCCACTTTCGCTACAACTTGTACTAATGACGTCACCAATGACGTCACAGATGCTATAAATATCCCTGAAATCAGGGTCTATACTCCGAGAGCTACAACATGATACCCCACACGACGCATTCGCAACGCGGATGGTCCATCTCTACACCAAATACCTTCCTGCACTGCCCCAAAAGGCTCACTTTCGCTAATACTCCTACTGATGACGTCATCGATGACGTCACAGATGCTTCGGACATGCCTCAATTCGGAATGTACACCCCGAGAGCTACAAAATGACACCTCACACGACGCATTCGGACTAAGGATGGTGCATCTCTACACCAAACTCACCCTCACGCACCCACAAAATGTCCACTTTCGCTACTACTCGTACCGATGACGTCATCAATGACGTCACAGATGACGCGGACACCCCTCAAATCGGAATGTACACCCCGAGAACTACAAGATGACACCTTCCAGGACGCATTCGAACCGTGAATAGCCCATCTCGACCCCAAATACCTTCATGTACTGCCAGAAAATGTCCACTTTCGCTACTACTCGTACCGATGACGTCACCGATGACGTCACAGATGACGCGAACATCCCGCAAATCGGAATGTACACCCCGAGAACTACAAGATGACACATTCGAGGACGCATTCGAACCGTGAATAGCCCATCTCGATCCCAAATACCTTCATGTACTGCCCGAAAATGTCCACTTTCGCTACTACTCGTACCGATGACGTCACCGATGACGTCACAGATGACGCGGACATCCCTCAAATCGGAATGTACACCCCGAGAACTACAAGATGACACCTTCCAGGACGCATTCGAACCGTGAATAGCCCATCTCGACCCCAAATACCTTCATGTACTGCCCGAAAATGGCCACTTTCGCTACTACTCGTACCGATGACGTCACCGATGACGTCACAGATGACGCGAACATCCCTCAAATCGGAGTGTACACCCCGAGAACTACAAGATGACACCTTTCAGGACGCATTCGAACCGTGATTAGCCCATCTCGACCCCAAATAACTTCCTTCGCTGCCCCAAAATGGCCACTTTACTTACTACAACCAACTGCGCATGCGCAGATTAACGCGACATGCATTCAAAAACACACCATTCTGACTCTACCCCACACAAGCTTCACTTTGACACCTCACACGACCCATTCGAACCGTGATTAGCTCATCTCTAACCCAACCACACCCCTACATAGCACCCAAAATGCCTGTTTTCTATACTACGGCCAGACTGCGCATGCGCAGACTATTGAACACGGACGAACCATTAGTGTAGTCAAGTGCTCCTCCACGAGAGCTTCAAAATAAGACATCACTCGACCCCATTGGACCATGAGTGGCCCACCTAGACTCCAACATGTCCACCCCGTATGGGCCTATACACCCATAGCCATGCAGTATAGGTCTATGGGCCTACCCAGGCCTCGGTGACTTTTTTCAAAAATTTCACCGATTCGCACGGGAACACTTCCTATCATGTTCTAAATGACGAGACGAGTAAAACGAGACCTCACAACCCTACCGCAAATGTATAGAAGTGGGTTTCCCAGTAGGATAAACATTGAACCTATACCCCAGTATGGGTCTATATGGGGCTCGGTGACTTTTTTCAAAAATTTCACCGATTCGCACGGGGACACTTCCTATCATGTTCTAAATGACGAGACGAGTAAAACGAGACCCCACAACCCTACCGCAAATGCATAGAAGTACGTTTCCCAGGGGGACAAACATCGGTCCTATACCCTCAGTATGGGACTATATGAGGCTATATCGTACTTTTTCAAAAATTTCACCGATTCGCACGGGGACACTTCCTATCATGTTCTAAATGACGAGACGAGTAAAACGCGACCCCACAACCCTACCGCAAATGCATAGAAGTACGTTTCCCAGGGGACAAACATCGATCCTATACCCTCAGTATGGGACTATATGAGGCTATATCGTACTTTTTCAAAAATTTCACCGATTCGCACGGGGACACTTCCTATCATGTTCTAAATGACGAGACGAGTAAAACGAGACCCCACAACCCTACCGCAAATGTATAGAAGTACGTTTCCCAGGGGGACAAACATTGATCCTATACCCTCAGTATGGGACTATATGGGGCTATATCGGTGACTTTTTCAAAAATTTCACCGATTCGCACGGGGACACTTCCTATCATGTTCTAAATGACGAGACGAGTAAAACGAGACCCCACAACCCTACCGCAAATGTATAGAAGTACGTTTCCCAGGGGGACAAACAGTGATCCTATACCCTCAGTATGGGACTATATGAGGCTATATCGTACTTTTTCAAAAATTTCACCGATTCGCACGGGGACACTTCCTATCATGTTCTAAATGACGAGACGAGTAAAACGAGACCCCACAACCCTACCGCAAATGTATAGAAGTACGTTTCCCAGGATAGTCCTATACCTCCCATACCCCATATAACCATTTTCCCGTAATTTAGGATAAAGTCCGTATTCCGTATTTTTTCAGGAAAATTTTTACATACACCCACCCTGGAACTAGGGGAAGATAACTCTGTTGATAGACAAGCCCCGTTAAGCCCGGCGACCTATATACCCCTCATACCCCATATAGGCATTTTCCCAGGTTTTTCGATAAAGTCCGTGTTCCGTATTTTTTTTTTCAGGAAAAATTTTACATGCAGCCACCCAGCCATCAAATACCCTTCACCTAGGCTTCACGTTGATACCTCACTCGACCCCATTCGACCATTAGGGGCTGCCCTAGATGCCAAAACGTCTATTTTCATACCCTTGGGCCACCGCGCATGCGCAGAATGACCCTAATTCAACCCCACACCCAGTCCATCAGATGCCCCTTCATGAATGCTTCACTTTGATACCTCACTCGATCCCATTGGACCATTAGGGGCTCCCCTAGCTCCAAAAAGGCTATTTTCATGCCCTTGGGCCACCGCGCATGCGCAGAAGGCCGATATGTCAACCCCACACCCAGTCCATCAGATGCCCCTTCACGAATGCTTCACTTTGATACCTCACTCGACCCCATTGGACCATTAGGGGCTCCCCTAGCTCCAAAACGTCTATTTCCATACCCTTGGGTCACCGCGCATGCGCAGAATGCCGATATTTCAACCCCACGCCCAGTCCATCAGATGCCCCTTCACGAATGCTTCACTTTGATACCTCCTACGACTCCATTGGCCCATTAGGGACTCCCCTAGCTCCAAAACCGCTATTTCCATACCCTTGGGCCACCGCGCATGCGCAGAATGCCGATATTTCAACCCCACACCCAGCCCATCAGATGCCCCTTCACGAATGCTTCACATCGATACCTCACTCGACCCCATTGGTCCATTAGGGGCTTCCCTAGCTCCAAAACGTCTATTTCCATACCCTTGGGCCTCCGCGCATGCGCAGAATGCCAATAGTTCAACCCCGCGCCCAGCCCATCAGATGACCCTTCATGAATGCTTCACTTTGATACCTCACTCGACCGCATCGGTCAACTAGGGGCTCCCATAGCTCCAAAAAGGCTATTTTCATACCCTTCGGCCGCCGCGCATGCGCAGAAGGCCGATATGTCAACCCCACACCCAACCCATTAGATGCCCCTTCACCTAAGCTTCACTTTGATACCTCACTCGACCCCATCGGACCATTTTATCTAGGGACTACTTTTTCTCCGCGGAAGCTTTTTCCCGAGACCGAATCACCGCCAAAACCGCGGCCAAACCGCATCACCGCGTATGAATACATTTTTTTTTTTTTTTTTTTTTTTTTTGCCGGAACTTTTTTTTTTTGCACACCTCCCCAATAACCCCCCCCCCCAACCCCCCAATAACCCCCCAATGCCCGAGTTGTCTATGACGTCACACAAGGTTCTGCGCATGCGCAGTGGGGGGGTATTTCGCCAATTTACGCGCTACATACTACTGATGTGGTTATTCATTGCAAGTCTCTTGATAAATCGATGCTCTTTACCAAGTTTCGTATAGAACACTTAAATGGTATCAGAGATATACATCATTAAAGATTTTGCATAAATTAAAGATGGCCACCAAGATTTCCGCTCAATCAGAGAAACCAGTTCTGTCATTCATCTTAAGTCTCTTGATGCATCGATGATGTTTACGAAAATTTTACATCGAGCTCTTGAACGGTATCAGAGATAGAGATCATTAATGATTTTGCATAAATTAAAGATGACCGCCCATCCTTCCCGCCACTCAGCGGAACTGATGTGGTTACTCATTGCAAGTCGCTTGATACATCGATGCTGTATACCAAGTTTCGTATAGAACACTTGAATGGTATCAGAGATATACATCATTAAAGATTTTGCATATTGCTGAACGCGACATTAAACCTTAATTCTCTCTCTCTCTCTCTCTCTCTCTCTAAAGATTTTGCATAAATTAAAGATGGCCATCAAGGTTTCCACCCAATCAGGGAAACTGGGTTGGTCATTCCTTTAAGGTTTGTTGATGTATCGATGATCTATACCAAGTTTCACACTGAAGAGCGCAATGGTTTCCGAGATAAACAACATTAATGGTTTCGCATAAATTAAAGATGGCCGCCAAAGTTTCCACCCAGATTCAATAGGGTTCTGGGTCAAAAGCATATGGATGTGCACTGCAAGTTTGGTGTGCCTTGGGTAAGTCGTTCTAAAGATATCTTGGTAACGAGAAAGCTCTGACGGACAGACGGACGGACGGACGTACATGACGACGACAATACCCTTCGGCCAAATTTTGGCCGAGGGGTTAAAATAAATGCTACTAAAATACATGAGAAAACCAAAACAAATTTCGATATTTTGTCGGCTGACTATTAGGGTACGTCATATTGACTGAATTTATACTGCGGTAGGCCTATTTCCTCTTTGTTCTGCTAATGGCACAAACATCAGCGGAACAGCAAGGGTTTTTCTCGAGTAACAGCAATGCCACCTTTACATCATCTTGGCCTTTTGAAAAAGTCGGAGAACCATGCATAATTAAAGAAAAATGAACTTTCAATTTTCGTTTATGTTTGACTATTGCCCAAAGCGAGAAATCAAGCAGCACTTAACCCTTCTAGGTCTATATTTACAGTTTTTGTTGTTGCAAAGATTAACGACCCCAGGTACAAGATAGGTTGACATTTTGGAAAATAGTCACAGACATTTCCGAATTTATAGGAAATGAAAACGAAAAGGAAGAATATTTTAATTTGTTTTAAAAATCAGACAGCATGATTATATGCCTTAGTTCGAATTGTTCTGACTTCGCCCACTTATAGTAAAATATCATTGGATTAAACGTGTTGACTGCATCATGGGAGCATAGAGTTTATTAGGACAAACTCCATGATGGGAGTATAAGAACTGCCTAAAGAAATTTGCCCTTTAACATTGATAGATGGTTCACAAATTAATGCGTGTTTACAACACTGCGGGACTGAGGAATGAATGCAGTGTTCGCCTACCAACGGAACGTGCCATTGCGGTAAAGATAAGTCTAAAAATAAGGGGAGGGTTTGGGTGACATCAGCGGTTTTGGGGTAAAACGTTTCGCAGCTCATTAGCATGTTTAAATAGGATATATATATCCAATGCATTCTCAGTTCAGGATTTATATATCAGAACTTTGGCGATGACAGGATATAAATATCTCCAACAACACATTTTGAAATATTTATATGTCAGCAAAATACATTACGTCGGATATATAAATACGAGATCGTTGATCGAGGATATATATATATATATATTAAAGAAATTTATATCCAAGAAAGAACAGAACTATAGATATATATATCTAGCAATCTAAAATAAATATTTATAAATCTTTCACGCATTATTTTCGCTGATAAAGGATTTAAACACAGTGTTTATTTCATCCCCATGTTTAACAGATTTATATATCTGACTGATAATGAACAGCTATTTATAAATAAATAGATTAAATCAGAAAGTGACAAACGGCGCCTCATAATTCTGGCCTACGTCTGTAATTGACAAGTTGACAACATACTTATCCTTGATCAATCCGGGTTTTGCGCTATTCCTAATGCCGGTTTCGGCCGCAAGGTGGCGCTAGCGCTCACTGCACTGCGCATTTGCGTACACTTCGCCATCCATATGGCTTGCGAATCGTGTGTCTCCATTATCGCGGAGCGATATCCGGTATATTACCGGATTCTGTTCGGCCTTCATCCGACGGAGAACAGACTGGAAAAATCTGATAAATTACAGGCTTTCATACCACTCCGGAAACAGATATTGCCTGGGCTTACAAAAGATATAGGTATGAATAACTTTCGTATCATCCAAGAGGTGTGGTGGATCTGTAATTTTGAGCAAGTAGGACATCACATGACTCGAAAATGGCGAGTTACGTTGGGGTTACGTCGGTACACTTTAGCTGATTGGCTGTCCAAGTCACGTGGTATTGATTTCTGGAAATTCCCTCTTGTAGTTGCCGAAAGTAGGCTGAAAATGGATACACACGATCCCAGGGTCAGTCTTACCGCGTATAAATGACCGAGATGGTTACAGGTTGTACACTGCGGTCTGTTCCGGTTTAGCTGTCTGCTAATGTTATACCTCGCCACCTACGAAAAGAGGCCACGCGGCAACCCGCTAACCTGGCCACACAGTTTACACATAAGCTTTGTCAATAGAACATAGGGCAGCACCATATATGGCAATGTTTTGACCACAGGCCCGCAAAACAAGAGTTTTGGGCGGTGTGGGCGGTGGTATTAGGGTGAAGTGTCGAAATATGGGGTCTCTATATATAACCCCATGCTATGTGGATTTATATAAAGCATGGGGTTATATATAGAGACTCCATATTTCGACATTTCACCCTGATACCACCGCCCACACTCCCAAAACTCTTGTTTTGCGGGTCTGTGGTTTTGACGAATGCGCATTTATACATACAGAGAACAGAATATAGGCTTAGACATCCTCCCGCCAGGACAGAAATTAGATTTTTTTACAAGTTCAACTACCTTGATTAATGATGGACCAGCGAGACGGAACTATAACACGATCAACAAAGCTAAAAGTTGATGCCAAATTCAAACAACGGTCGCATGTAACTTGTTATGTTGTTGTCTGTAATTTCTTAAAGAATATACGGTCAAGAAATATACGCTTGCATGTTATATCAAAATTCATGTCAATTAATCTTGCAGTATAAGCGCCAGATATTTTCAGTCGTCGTCCACAAAAGGATTTTCGCGTCCAAAAACCTTTTTTGTGCAACAGTTAGCATCACTTCCAAATATGCATAAAATGAAAAAAAAAGCAAAAAAGCACAAAAAACAAACAACAAAACAAACAAACAAATAAACACAAAAACACACAAGATGGTTTCCGACAAGAGAGAAGCGATCAACAGTTTGCAATGATGACAGCAAGACATAAAATCATTATCACTGATTTGTCACGCTTTGATTGTGACTGTTCATTTGAACATCATGGAGGTGTAAAACACACGACGTTCAAACGGTATAGCCCCGTTTTGAGAACTCAAGATACCATGCAGGCAAACTTTGTCCCTAACGCATACGATTACGTTTGGATAAAGTTTTGTTTTATGAGATGCCAAAAATGCTTGCAGTTCACATGAAAATATTGAAAAATACTCTTGAATGTTACATAAGAATTGATGCCAAGTGACCTTAACTTTCAACATTCAACACCTCCTCACCGCGTATGCACTATTTCCCAGGCTCACTCCACTATGACCCTGCCACCAATAGCGGAAGATGACCTTTATGACGTGGCTATGACGTATTGGGGAAAACCTCACGCCCACACGTTTCAGTTTGAATTCGACCGAACAACTTCAGTTTTGCACATGAGCGAACTATTTTTAATATGCTCTGCCCATACGCGGAAAATATTTTCTAGATCATTCTTTTTGACGCTATGTCAACATAGGTACTATACCGAATTGAAAAGTAATAGGATCAATTTTAATATATATGATGTCACTTCCGGCGGTGTGTTGCTCGGGCGGAAATCGTATCCGAAAATCTGACTGGTGGCTGGGGTATTATGATACCCCAGCGAGGTGGTTGGTTTAATGCGTGAAACCGTACCACGTTTTATTGCTTGCACATCGGCACGATTTACGTGTTTGTATTTTAGAAACAAGATTTCAGAACATGCCAGCAGCCTATTGTGCTGCATAGCATTAGCATACATATAAGTATAATACATAATAATATGTGGTATTCGTGAGAACATATTGCGAGAAAAAAATCACAAGACAATATCGTAAAGTAGAAACACAGGGGCTCGCTACTGCTGTTAATTGGTTTATTAGATTATTTTTTATTTTAGGGTGGGGGTCGAGGTAGGGAATAAATGGATTCCCTACCTCGATTAATCAACCTAATTAACCAATTAACAACGGTAACGAGCTCCTGTGAATAGAAAGGTCAGATCCTACATTCATTATTCAGCCGTCGTCCACAAAAGAATATCCGCCTCAATAATCGAAAGGTATAATATCAATGTCATTATATACCAAATCTATCAAAACTATTGGATTTATGTATATATGCATTCTCGCGAGCCAGTGTGTCGATCGATCTGTTAGAATCGATACACTGGCCTGGTTAGTTACTCAAACCAGTTCCGGATATAAATATATAAAGAGGTTTCCTCTAAATCAAACCAATCAGTGAACGCCCTAAGCTAGCTGATTACGCTAATCCGCTGCGAGGCATTGAGATGTGGCAGGCTTGAATTTCATTGCTGGCCAGGGTGAAATCGACATCGGATGTCAAAGCAAAAGCCGCAGGCTTGGGATACCGACATGCTGATCATGAGTTAAAACAAGCGTGGGGATGAAATGTAAGAGATTGTATAATAGAGGCATCTAGTCAAGAACTCATTCGAATCACCAAAAATGTCCGGATTTACCTGGACTTGCGAAGAAGGTGATGGAGATCCGTGACAGGGGTGAAGCGCGCCAGTTCCCCAACAATTTCAAGTTATTCATCTAACAATAGAGCTGCGCCGATAACATCGGCAGCTGCATTGAGACAGCGGTTCAAAGCGGTTCGTCATCCACTCTCTTCCCTATGTCTTTAACATGGGGTGGGTTTTTTAACTATTGATAACTGGTGTGTATATGACAAACATGGATCAAATTATCCTACTGTTTAAAGAGAGAATCGTCCCACACAGCAAACAATAGCGGACCCCTGGTGGCAGTGGAGCGGGCTCTAGTGGCAGGGGCGGCATCGGGAGCCGAAAACGGCCCGACGCCGGACCACTAATACATTTGGAGCGTCCATGTCATCTGACGTGTGGATGACGTCGGGGCTACAAACGATCACCGACGACTTGGTGGTACCACGTGACATTAATGTTCAATCGTTGGTCAAAACAAAAGCGATAATCAAATTATATTATTTTTGACCAGTTTGATCTCATAATTATTCAATTATATCTACAACATTTATGATGGGCCTACGTATAAACTTAATTTCATTTACTGCGGGAAATTTCTGCCGACTTTGGGCGCGAAATTCTTGATCAGTTACTTCCCCTTGCGCGGCACTGTGATCGTCTGCCTGAGAGATGCGTTCAAGCCTGCATGTAAGACCAGCCAGAAATTCTGTGATTTGCTTTTAATTTCTGCCACGGAGACTCACTCTTCAGGTAAACATGTTCCAAGAGTTCCATTACATTTTCCTAGCATGTCAGTTTATTGTTACGGTAAGATTCTATAAACAAATCAAGTGGTTTTTTTGTTGTTAAAGCATACATAGTAAATGGATTATGTAGAGCCCATATTTCGTTGCTTGTTCAACGAACACATTAATTAGCGCCTTTGTCGTAAAGTTAATGTAATCATTTGATCCGTAAAACATGAATACAATTTACTGGTTTGGCAAACGACGTAGTAATTAATTAATTTAGCTCAGAGAAACAATTGGCACCGGCAAACGTTATTGTCGCGCCAAAAACGAGATTTACCTCCCTTTAATATTGTAGCAGTGTTATCCAGAGTTGTCTCCCTTAAGTTTATTGAGGAATTTTATAGTTTAATATGAAATAGGCAAAGCCTAGAAACGAACGAAGTATACTTCTTTTGTTCGCTTCTGACTTTGCCTTTTTCGTATCAATTTTTGTTTTTTTCGCAAACCATATAGGTCTATATAGTCACTGTTATATTACGGAAGCTTAGAAGGGACATTGAAAATTATATACATATAGGCGCAGCCTAGTGCGAGTTCTTTTCATTTTCCTGGTCGTTTGTGGCTCGGTGATTTCTGATGAAATACTGGCAACCCAAAGTTTGGAATTGCTGTGGTTGTGGATGATGCATTGAATATTTCATCAATCGAGAAACGTATTGTTCTTTATCTGACATAGCAGACTGCCTATACCATATAGTATATGTTTCACACATTTCAAGGTCCGAAAATATGAATTATTTTCAGTATAATCAAATACAGTCGATCAGAATTGATACTCTGGATCGGATCTGGGATAAAATATGTTGATCGAAAAAATACCACAAAATATTGGGATGCTTCTTCATTATAAATTAATTTAAGGAATGAAACTGATAGAATTATTTTAATTTTATCCTTGAATGAAAAATTAAGAATGCCAAACTGTTCGAAGAGAGATATTACTATATAATGGAAAGAAATATTGCGATGTTTATAGTTATATATAATCAAATTATTGTAAACAAATGAAAAACAAGCTTGATAGCTTATGAAGCCAGGACATTCCACCTTGAGGACATTTACCCCTGTAGACATTTCCCTAGATATTTCCTCCTTCAAACATTTCCCTCTGTGGACATTCCCCCCTCCCCCCCCC
The DNA here is from genome assembly GCA_036873755.1 of Hanleya hanleyi. NCBI lineage: Eukaryota > Metazoa > Mollusca > Polyplacophora > Lepidopleurida > Hanleyidae > Hanleya > Hanleya hanleyi. Next base: position 53,504 of record JAVTVY010014486.1, on the reverse strand, counting down.
CCCCCTTTTTTTTGTACTATAACTACAAATGTGTAACACACTGAAATATTTTAAGATACTTTTAACAAGATTTGTATGATTTAGTAAAATCTTGTAATAGATATCAGGGCACTATTTTGACATGCATAATTCATCTCAGCATATCTGTGCTAATAAAGGGGGGAGGGGGGAATGCATGTCTAAATATGAGGGGGGGGAGGGATGCATGTCTAAATATGAGGAATCTGACTTTCTAAAATTTCGTTTTATAAGTTGTTTGAGTTGTTGGTAAACTTTTGCTGTTTGACTTCAAAGCTATTCATGAATTGACCCCTCAGAAGTGTACGGATCTAAACACAATAAAATCTGCAATAAACTATAGCTTGATGAATGTGTTTGTTTTATGAACTTTACTTGCATCTTGGTTGTCCGTACCTATTAATTTAATGTCTAGATCTAGGCCATAATCTGAAGTGAATGGATGATATCTGACGGTTCAGACAATCGCAGTGTCACCGTTTACTTGGAAATGATTTCTTGCCTGTTATAATTAAAATCCCCTATTGATAATCAGCTTGTTGCACCCCCTTTTCTTTGCGAACTTTGGATGACCTAATTTATCACGCGGACGTCAGCGACAGAACTTGAATGGCTTGATTTTGCTACGGCGTAAGGTCACAATTCCGTGGCAAATGTTTATTTTTTAAATGAACAACCGATTATCTCTTTACGAAACATCAGATCTTCAAAGTCTAATAAATAAGCTTGTTATAGATGGACACGTTATACAGCTTTTTCTTGCCGTAGAACTAAATTTTATGAAATTTCTGCACTGATTCAATTCAATTCAATTCATTTTATTGTACAAAACACTCATTCGAGTTGATACAAAACAGTAACAATAACAAAAAAATACATGTAATATTAGACTTGTTAGCTGAGCTCCCATCAACGGGTTCTCATATTATCCCAGTTGTATCCTGGAGTCTCTAATTTCTTTGAGATCAAAGATGTACCGCCCAATAAGGGGCGATAATGTAGGTAAGGGATCCATGACTAGCCTGAATAGTCTCCCCTTGTCTAGTAGAACACTAGGTAATAAGCTGTGCAAGTTAATCAGATCCTCCATTAATTTCTCTCTAGTTGAGGAATAAGCTGAGCATTCAAGTACAAAGTGAAATTCATCTTCTACAGATGAGGGACAAAACTGACAGAACCGTCGGTTTTCTGGCAGTTTTGGTTTCTTATAGCGACCCCGTTCAATTTCAAGAGAATGGCAACTAAGTCTTAATAATGTTAAAGCTTTTTTATGTTTTTTGTTTTGGATGGTTTCAAGGTATCTTGAAAAGCCAATATCCTTTTTGAAGAGACCGTATGTCCGAAGTTTGTTACCAGTGCCAGAAATTGGATTAACGGTGGACGATTCACAGTGGAAGTGGAATTTGAACTTTTCTTCTAGTTTCTGGACAAAGGTAGATAACTTGCAGGAAGAGGTTAGAATGCTGCCCAAGGTTACTTTAAGAACAGAACATATATGATTAACACAAGCAGTTAAAGAGACTTGAGCATTCAAGGACAACAGTCTAATATCCTCCTGCAAGGCTTTATGAACAAGTCTGTCATTGGAGGTGAACCACAGCCTTTTATAATATTTCAGAGTTGCTAATATAACATCACCTGTCAAAGGAAAAAGGCCAAGTTCGCATAGAGCACCGATATTACTGCACCTTTTGGGAACTTCTAAGATAGATTTAGCAATTTTTATTATTGTTCGATTACAAGATTTGGAATCTCAATTGTCAAAAAGATCATCTTTTCGAATGGGAATAATATCGGTGCCCCATACCTCACAAGCATAGGTGCATATAGGTTTACATATGACTCTGAACATTTTTAACAATGTTGTAGTAGGTAACTGCATAGTAGATGTCAGTTTACATCGGATTTTGAACCATGCTCTAAGGGATTTGCTTTGTAAATCAGCAATGGCAGTACTATATTTCCCATTGTAAGATACAGTAACACCTAAATATGAATACTGAAGGACTACCTCGAGAGGGAGCGACATATATAAGAAAGTAAAGGTTTTACATTTTGTAGCAGTACAGCCAAATATCATTACTTTACTTTTGTGTACATTAAGTGAAATATTCCACAGCTTACCAAACGTCGAGAGACAATCAAGGCTGTTTTGAAGACCACGTGCGGATGTTGAAAACAGAATTAAATCATCCGCAAACAATAAATGTGACACTGATACCTTATCTAACATTGGGGCCTGAATAGCATCCTCTTTCAGATATTCACCGAGGTCACTCAAATAGATATTAAAGAGTACTGGACTCATTATGCAACCTTGTTTAACTCCAATATTTGAAGGAATCTTTGATGATAAGCCTTTTGTTGTTTTAACAATATACTTGACATTACTATACATGCTTTGAATTATTTTGAGCACTTGTCCTTTAACACCAAGATTATTGAGTTTATATAATAAGCCATTCCTCCATACTGTATCGAAAGCTTTGTTAAAATCTATGAAACTAACAAAAAGTTTGTTCTTGTTGCACTTGTACTTATTAATAAGAGTCTTGAGAATGAACAGATTGTCAGTGGTACGATGATCAGCTCTAAAACCATGTTGACCCGAACTTAAGAGGCTGTTTGTTTCAATGTAGACTGTGACTCTTGCATTAATTATATTTAGGAAAGTTTTCCCCAAGCAACTGCTCAAGGCGATGCCACGGTAGTTACTGGGGTCATTTTTATCACCTTTTTTGTAGATCGGTTTTAGATAGGCCTCTCCCCAGTTCTCAGGAAAGTGACCTGTATTAAGAACTAAGTTAAAGAGTTTATGCATATGATCTATCAAGAATGTAGAAGAGTATTTAATCATTTCATTCATCACTAAGTCTGGACCATTAGACTTCTTAGATTTTAATTTCCTGATTGCTTTTAATTTCCTGAAGTGCCATTTTCGCGAAAAAGAGGTCTGACCGCACTCTGCAAACATTTGCGTGCGGGAAGTGCAGACGACACTCGGGCGTTTTCGCCAAATATTCTATCAGTCGGAAGGGAATCGGAAGGGAATTCATCCTTGAATTTATTAGCATATTATCCTTTTTTTGTTTCAAATCTGTAGCAAATATTTTTAGATTAAATTTCGATACTGTTCTAATTTTAGCTATTACCCACACTGCCTCAAATCCAATATGGCAGCCCCCGCAAAATACGCCCACGCAAACGATGAAATCTGAACATGATAGACCACGGTGATTGTCTGTCTTTACATGGATTTACACTGGGTTTGTGATTAAGTTCTGTATCTGTATTTTGTCTCACGCAATGCATGTATGTTACCTATTTAACGAACTCCGTTAGGGACCGCTTCGCGGTCCCGAACTTCGTTCGTTATAAATTTACAGACTAAACAGTTCAAAGATTAAGTATTAGGGTTATACGTATTCAGTCTATTTTGAACGAGATATTAAATATTTCTGAAAGGATAATGTAGTGATTCGTCAGGTTAATAGCATGAAAACATAATTTCCTACAGGATCAGCATTTTATATGAATTTCATGTTATTTTATTTTGTACACATGTAGATATTGATCTATGAGAAATAAATTACACCGTGGAAATGTAATTGTCTATGAAAAAGCCTCAATCAGATCAATTTAACTTGTACTTATTTCTGTCTTTTTACAGAACCCTGCTTAATGAATAAAGCTGTTACTGAAATATATTGGCAGTAGTCAAGATTCTGTCTCAGTCAGTTGTGAGTAAAATCTTCCAGGATACAATATAGTATGCTATAATTGATTCCTTGTTTTACTTATTAGACAAATTATGTATAAACTGTCCTACTAGTTATTTTGATGGTAGTATTATCTCCATTTAGATCAGGGTATTTTTGGGAGGATGTTATAATATTTAATTTGTCTTTGCATTTCTCAGCGACTGAACACAAATTATTAACTATCGGAACCACATCCGAATTAATTCACCGGCACGAACATTTGAATTAATCTGTCAGCAAGAATGATATATGTGCGATATGTGTTGATTTCAGACTAGTGCTTTAGGCCTTTTGCGGGGAAATGATGTCAGACACACCACCATATGAAAGCGATATTGCACTCTCAGAAATATTCAGGGAATTATCCTGAATAGATCAGGCTCCACATCCACAACTCAATTTCAGGGATTTTACCTGAAATTCAGGAATAATTTCCTGAAATTCAGGTATATCATCCATGAATTAAAGCTAAATTACCTGAATTTCAGGGGATTTTACGTACCTGAATAGGGTCGGGAACATACTAATCAGGTTGGTATATTTGCCTGAATTTCAGGGAAAATCCACTCATTCAGGGATCATTTTCCTGAAATTCAGGAAATTATCCCTGGATTCCAGGTAAAATCCCTGAAATTGAGTTGTGGATGTACAGCCTGATCTATTCAGGATCATTCCCTGAATATTTCTGAGAGTGTGGGGACTGATGCTGCCCATAGATGAAAGTGGTCAGGAAAAGGCGCAAAGGACAAGTTCATGGACTTTGTTGAATAATACTGTGTTCAGTAAGTACGAGAAATAAAACTTGTATAGCTGACATTTGGTTAGAGTGGACTACAAATTCAGAATAGATCTCCTTTATTTGGCCAAGAAGAATGAGTCTGCATTCTATATACAGCGAACACAATACAATTCCTGGTAGAAATTTTGCTAGATTCTTTAGAAATTTACCACATATTATCGTCACCATATGAAGATGTTCACGTGACCCTTTTTGACCTGATCCAACTTGTTTCCCCTTACAAGTTATGCCACTTGATTGTTGAAACCACCACTTTCATCTGGTATTCGTTTTAGTGAATGCCACTTATCACGTCATGTATGGTTTTGAAACACCATAAACAGGTTCACCGTAAGGATCAAGCTTATGCCCTGAAATCATGGAGCATCACGATATGCTGTATGATTTGCTGAAACATGTTAATCAATTAATCCCATAATATCACTGACACATCACTGATCAGCTGATCTGGTGATTATCTCCTAAGCATCCCTTTATTGCGCATTATCTCATATGCTATGCCCCCCCTTTCTCCTTTTCGGGGATAGCCCTGTTAGTGTCTACTTTGTATGTTGAAGGGCATATCTTGGGCTCAGTTGAGGTCTTGTTTCTAATGAAACCCATTTTGTTATTAAAGACAATTTAAGTATTACGCAGACTGTTAACTCTGGTTGGGACGGGGCGCAGGCTGTTTTATTTAGTCTGAATGGTTTGCTTTTGCAATTCTCCCTTGAGGTTCAGTTTTATAATATGATTACTAGCCAGAGATATATATATTCAATCACTGATGATATTCCCCATATGATCTTACATTCGTATAAAGCTTGACAGTAGAAAAGTCCTTGTTTTCAATCATTAATATCAGGATAAGTTTGAACAATGCCTTGTCTGTCTCTGTTTTAGAGTGCGGGAGGAAACATCACCTGGAAACTAACGATAAAGAGATTGAAACAGCAGTCGGCGGTCAGAATAATTCATGTAATCGAGATGGCAGGCGAAGGAGCCGAGCTGACAAAGCAGCATCATTCAAAAAGTCTGGAGATGGTCAGCTTGAAGCATTTGCTTTGTCTCAATATTATGATTTAATTTAATATATCCACTAGACTTTTGAATATTGTGTTGTGTTTTTGTAGTCCCATTGATAAAGCCTGAATTAGAAAACTTAGTATTGTGAGAAAACATATAATTTTAACTTTTGAACAACATCAAAAACATTTGGAAAAATTAATCGTGGACTTTTTTATACCAATAATGTTGTTTTAAATATAAAATTCTTGAAGATTTTATTTCATTTTGTGTGTCATGACAATCGACTAAAATAAAGTCTTCGATATGAGAGCTGGCTAAAGAATGAGATTATTCCTTTATCGTCACCTTCTGAACTGAAAAATGAAGTCTTACAAGCCTTCTTTGGTGAAAATGTTACTTCTTGAAAAGAAGACTACATCATGTCGTCAGGTGCAGTTAATTGTCTAGTTGAAGGTACACCGAATCCTCGAATATTTCAATCACATGCAATTTTTGGACAAAATACGATCATTACACTAAATTTATCACCCTGTGAAATCATAATGATTACGAAATAATGGATTATTTGTTGATTTTGGACCATTTTGTGAAGTGTACTGATTAAATATTTATCATCATATTTATTTAGTACACTTCCAAAAATGGTCCAAAATCAACAAATAATCCATTATTACCTAATCATTCTAATGATTTTAGAGGCGATTAAATTTACTTTAATGATTTATTTTGTCTATAAATTGGATGTGATTGAAATATTTGAGGATTTCGAGGAATTCGGGGAATGGCTACCACTGCTCACCCTGCTGTTGACCGTCGGGACAGAAGTGGCTGCCACTGGTGGACCGAAGTAATCGGGTCACTGGTGGGCCGATGAGCAAAACTTTAGTGGTGCTTCGACGGTGGCCAGCAATGGGCCACCAGTACAGCCGATGGTGGGCCACTGGTGGACCGATGGAATATGCTGTGTGGGGTTATGCTTAAATGTATGATTATTTTGGCAACTTCAGATCGAAAGTAGTCCAGTTATCTTTGATTAAAAAAATATTTTCTAGGTTAAATATATAGGAAAGAGATTAGAGGAACAAGCCGCTGACTCGGTGCTATCGGCGCAGCTCTGTTGTTAAAGAATTAACTTGAATGTTGTGCAAGTCCATGGTTTACTAAACGCAACATAACCAGGATGGCGGAATAATATGCCGTCGTACTGACAAGAAGTCAAATATGCGGATCCAAAATTAAGGATACATAACCCCAGTGAGGCAGTTTTGTACACCCCTTGATAATTTATCTTCTGTAGCAATAAATATTTAACATAGCAATAATAATGTATATATTTTATGAAAGCGTATATCCTGAGGAATTCCCTTATGTAATTTATCTAACTGTTGTTACTACTGTGTAGAGAATATTCAAAATAGAAAAAAATGAAATGAAAACAAATAGCTTCCATTTTTCAATTGAAATTTCAGGAAAACGTTTTTACATATTTCAAATTTGATGGTATACCTCTATGAAAGACAACTAGAACTAGTAATCGGTGTCTCAGTTTGTATACATGTAAGTTTGGCTTACTTTTTGAATTATTCAACTTTTAATGTAGAAAGTTATAATACACAAATTGTGTCATTTCTTTTTAGTTCAGGTGCAATAAAAACAGAAATTTGAAAAACTGAGACGCCATTTAGTAGTTCTAGTTGCCTTTGATCAGGGTATATCATCAAATTTGAAATATGTTAAACAGTTTTCACGAAATTTCAATTGAAAAATGAAGGCTATTGTGTTCATTTCTTTTTGTTTAAATTTTGAATATATTCTACATAGTATAGGAGCAACATAAGTGAATTCCTCAGGACGTCCGCTTTCATAAAAGATATACATTATTACTGTTATGTTGAATATTTCTTGCTACAGAAGACAATGGAGAGGTGTACAAAACTGCCTCAGGGGGGTGACGTACCCTTAAGACCTCATTATTCTCTGTCTGTTCCAGCCACAAACGTCTAACACAATGTTTAAGTGGAGGATGATGTAAAACATCTTAGATCTCATGAAGTATTTATCCCACTGGTTATCCGACGGCGATATTAGTGGACTTGAATACAATATAATACTCTTTTGTCAGTAGCATATTTAGCAGTTATGGTCCCAATTTCCAAGTTAATCATGAGATTTTCATCTTTCTTCAACAACAATAACAATAACAACAACAATAACAATAACAACAACAACAACAACAACAATAACAATAACAATAACAATAACAACAACAATAACAATAACAATAACAATAACCCAGCCAATTTGCGCCGGACGACATAGCATTTACAAGGGTAAGTAGATTACACCACCATCAAGAGAAAAGTGAATGGGGATTGTCCAGTTAGATCTTCTTGACCGTAACAAAATTGGATGATATCATTGAAGTGTCATTTAAATAAATAGCCATAGTGCGTGCCACAAGTTTAATCAGACAAAAGCTCACGTTATAGAAAGACAGGATAGAACATTAAAGAGGCGCCAATGCAAGTATTTGCTAAAAATACACCTCAATCTTTGAATGTTATACCGGTAATTCGGTAATGATATTTACACCATGTCTACAATGAAGTGAAAGGTCGTGGGTCCAGTTTCCGCTGTTGTTAATGGATCTAGGTCATTTGCCCTTCAAGTCATTTGCCCTTCGGATATTTGCCCTTCTGACCATTTGCCCTTCAGGCCAATTTGCCCTTCCGCCCATTTGCCCACACTACACATGGTATATGAGAAACTGATTTAGTAAACTTCTGACGAATATGTTCAAGTTCTTAATGTTTATTTCACAAAGAAAATATATCAAACTTTAAAAGAAAAAAAGAAATTAAAGCACTAAAAAACATACATCTGGTAGCATCTGACGATTATATTCAAGTTCGGTCTTAATGTTTATTTTATCCACAGAAACATGTTCATTTTTTTCTGAAAGTAGAAATGAAATATAAAATGCATAGAAACAAAATTTTTTATAAACAATAAACATTTTTTTTCTTTCATTAAAAAATTTTAATTGGTCTTTGAAGTTTCAGATGAAAGAGCTGAGTAAGAAAGGCCACTAAGCAGAAGAAGAATATGAATAGTCAGAGATAAACCAGATTATCCCCTCACTGATCACCCATCACTCCCTGAGGCTTGGGACACTCACAGATAATCCTGATTAACACATCACTGGATTTTCTCTGTTTGAAGCCGAAACCGAACTTTCTTTGTGAAATAAACATTAAGAACTTGAACATACTCGTCAGAAGTTTACTAAATCAGTTTCCCATATACCATGTGTAGTGTGGGCAAATGGGTGGAAGGGCAAATTGACATGAAGGGCAAATGGTCAGAAGGGCAAATATCTGAAGGGCAAATGTCCAGAAGGGCAATTGACTGTACTCCGTTGTTAATATATCATCGGTTTACTTAACGGTACATTATTCTTTCGTTGCAGGGGCGATGCTGATGGCCATTTATTTGAATGGATTACGCACAGAGGAAACAATAGCACTGACCGGCGCCATGAGGGATTCTGGGAACGTACTGAGTTGGCCCGATGAATGGAGAGGTCTGGTGGTAGACAAACACAGTACAGGCGGAGTTGGAGACAAGGTCAGCCTGGTATTAGCCCCGGCTCTGGCCGCCTGTGGTATGAAGGTATGTATCAGTGTGCTTATTACATTCATTTAATGGAAGTTGGGGCGTAGTTGAAGCTCGTCATGGTGTTCATCTCAACAGTCACGGTTTAAGCGTGAATGAGTTTCTTCATCGGTAATCGTTGATAAGTTTAAATAAAACAACATCAACTAGCCTTCCCAAATCGATTGAAAACTTTCGATCGATTCTGTATTCCAGGTTTAAAGTATATTAAATTTTACTTATCATACCGATTCATACATAATTCCATGGATTACGGCTGGCCGATTCAATGAATTGATAACTGAATTTACAGGAGCGCATATGGGGAAAATGGGCGATTTTGATTAATTGTGAAATTGGAGTAAAAGCGATTTCTAGAACTTTGGATATTAAAAGTTTTTCAGAAGACGCATGATACACTTTACCAAAAAATCAAATATCTGGTAACAAATTCTGGCCGAATTCTAACTCACTAATAACACTTGAAATTTCACTCAACTAATCCTACTTGAAATTGAATGGGAAATGGATCCCACTCAAGTACTAGAGTGAAAAATTTCAAAAAGTTGAATGGCTTCCACACAAGCTGAGCGACTTCATTCAAGTTGACTTGAGTGCAATTAACTTCGCTCAAATTGAGTGATTTATCAGTTCAACGTTAGTAAATTTCACTCAACTTACACTCTAAAAGGAGTGAACTTTTCACTCAAGTATTTTTTTTTTACGGTGTATGATGCTTCATTTGTAGGTTCCAATGATTTCCGGAAGGGGCTTAGGTCACACAGGAGGGTCACTAGACAAACTAGAATCGATCAAAGGTTACGAGGTCTCACTGAAGGAGGATGAAATCAGATCTATCTTGAGAACAGTCGGATGTTGTATTGCGGGTCAGACGTCCAGTCTGGTGCCGGCGGATAAAAAATTATACGCCACCAGAGACGTCACTGCCACCATCGAAAGTATTCCATTAATAACAGGTGTGTGTGTGTGTCCAAAGAATTCATTGTGCGGAATGAATATTTGATATTCTGACGCCAGGCTATTTTATGAATAATAAATTCTTTATTCGCTACGGCAGGAAATTTCAAATCTAAGGATTAGTTTTCGAAAAAGTGGTAAGAATCTACAACGAAATATCGTGCAGTAGCTGGTTATCCTAATCATAGTGTTGACAGAATATTTGCCAGCAATGGAATCGGACGACAGGAAGATCTTTTCGAGAATCTAAATATAGCTTGTTTGTTATAGCTTGTTTTGTAAATTATGAGGTATATTTCTCCTCAGCTTCCATAATATGCAAGAAGGCGGCTGAAGGATTAGATGCCCTCGTACTTGACGTTAAATGTGGGAAGGGAGCTTTCCTTAAGAATGAGAACGATGCCACGATTCTTGCGAAAGCTATGGTAAATGTGAATTTCTAGGGTAGTATGAAGTTAACAATTCACGATGAATTGGAAGAATGTCTTGATCAAATGGCTCTTCACGGAAGGTTTTCGCTGCAGATGTCGCAGGCCCTGTCCAGAAGGAGTGACCATTACATCTCGTCTGGTCCTTCTCTAAAGCTTCTAAGCTCACACGGTGCAGAATAATTGGTTTGGACAGAAATTATGGACAAGAAACCATGACTGAATTGGATATATTAACTTTGCAATAATTGTAACTGTTAATTTTACAACATGGCAGTGTGACTAACGTCACAGGACCTACGAAGTAGGGAGGGCATTAGGACTCCGACGCGCACCGAACTCCTGGTCATAGCTAATCTAAGTGTAAACGTTTTGGTGGGCTAAATTATCATGTTTTTACTAAGCTGTATGATAGTATAGTTGTGCCCGTGATTACTTTACGGTGCAGCCATATGGGGACATTCCGAATCCTCTCAAATATATTCCGTCCAACATCGAACCTAACTCAATTTTTCTTGAGTTAGGTAGATATTCCCCTAACGCTGGTGTGAATGGGGTATGGGCTGGAACCCTTATATGTATGTAAGACGGTGGAAAGTGATCATGGGTCAGTGGGTCAGATGTACGTTTATGACTAACCCAAGTATCAATTGGAAAATATTCAAATGGACTATAATAAGGCGAGACCCGGCTGTAAAACTTAGCATTTAAGTATATGCTGAGGGTATTAAGTTTGGAAACATATACTCGTAAACTAAAGAAACTAATAAACTTAGATCATACAAAAATCTCAAATCGACGTTCCAGGTGGAACTCTGTGTAACAAAGGTTATGTCAAAGAAGCAAAGGAGTTCTATGTCGAAGTTTAGATTTGGGGTCGCTCAAATAAGATTGGAAACGTGTTGGTATGAGAATTTGGAAATCGTAGAAAGAATATGTCCAATATGCCAAAATTCCATTGATGGGGTACATGTAATAATAGAACGTCCCGCTTATGATGAAATAAAATACGATGCCCGCTTTGAAATGTTTGCACTCTTGATTGATGACATGTCCACCATGTCAAACAGGGACATTATGCAGTGTCAAAAGAGCTAAATGTGTTTTGCTATTCTAGAACGTATTGTATATCAGTTAACATATAAAACGTAATATTGATGAATGTTGTATCTCATAACTCTGATAAGAGTTCACAAGTGTGCACTTGTGAATTGTATTTTGTCTGTATTTTAATGTTTCCTTGTACATGCAGTGAGGTATAAATAAATTCCTCGTTTTGCCCCCCTTTTAGTGCACTACAAATACGACTCAATATGCATTGGAGCATTGAGATTCATGACTACCGTCCAGCACATTTTAAATTCCACATATTCAATTAATTCTATAATCAAAGCCGGTATTTAATCAAGTGTAAGCCAATCAAATTTAATCGTTTAATCTAACATATATATGGTTATAATATTATTGTTCCGACCTGCAATGATATTGCATTGTAAATAGACATGTACGATTAGGTTTTTGCACCAATCTCCAATGTACGAGTTGTCACAGCGAAACAGCTCATCAATTACCAGTATACGAGTTGTCAGAGCATTTCCATCATAGCTCTCTAGATTTGGATCTAATACCGCTTATGCCGGTGCTAGGGGCCGTGTGGTCATATCATCCATGTTGCCACATGAACAGGTACAATAAGAGCGTACCTGAGATACAACACATATCACGAATCGTTAGATTCTTTGTATGTGCTTTAGAATAGGTTTACCAGTAGACTATTCTGTGAAGTTATATGACGCAGTCAGTATGACGGCACCTCTTCCCACTTCCCTTATGTGTGTTGTAAGATTGTAATTCGGACTTGAGTTTCGCGGATCATTGATTAGCGGAGAAATGGTTTCTGTTATATTTCTGAGATGGTTCTATAATACTTAGCTTTCCAAAATATCAAAGCAACAATTTTAAATGTTAATGGAAAACAAATCTGTGCCAGTTGTTCTCACCGCTGTGTCAGAAATAAATTTATTTCTGCCCGTTTTTTCTCGGAAAAAATGGTCGGGTATATGGATGCTGATTTTTTTAAATGTTTGAGCAGAATATACAAGTGTGGTGGGTATTTTTCTCAAGTTGTGCTCAGCCGGTGCATATATTAAGTAATATAGTTTTTGATGGTTTGTGACCATTTCCGGACTTATGATTCAAGACTCGGAAGTTGATTGTAGGGATACGATCAATGATATCCGATAAGGACATTGACTCATCGAGCTTCCCGCTGCATTGCTGCATTGCATAGATATGTTTTTTTAAGTCAGCAATAAAGGCATAAAAGTCTTTGCTCATCTGTCCGTACAGTACCACGTCTTCCCTCGGAGTCAGCCTTATGTCTTGGGTGATAATTATCACTTTTAGTCGTTGTTTTCAGATAATTTGTATTCACCATTTTGGGTATACATCGGGATCTTAACAATAAGCCGATTCTGCGTCCAGTCACATTCCACGATCGTGACAGAGGCTGTACGGAATAACCAGTGACCTATTTACCGCACTGTATTTCTCGGAAATACCAAATGTCCTCGAAATAGCACAAGCTTTCTATTTATGAAGGCGAAACTAACCGATCGACACACACAACACACTTCTGGATCTCACATAATACGAAGCATATGCAGCAGGCTTGCCTGCTATAAATGATGGCTAAATCATGTGATAAGCTGGGAAAACCCCCAAATCCAGTAATATCAAAACTATAGAGACTATAGATGCTGTCCAAACCGGGGAACAAAATAGGTCGATGACAATTTCCAGAAGACAAATAACACTTTGTTATGGTGGTTGTGCAATAATGATAGTGCTATAGCTCGGACGTCTTTAATGCGCGGATGTCGGATAACACAGTGGTAAATTTAACAGACCTATGACAGAAGGTAAATGTACGTTTTCATTACTATGCTTATTGCATCAGCTTGGGACCTTCGTCTATTAGACTAAATTCACTCATTTATCCATTGGTTAAATGGACCCCGTTTACACAAAGTCTTGGCCGCTCTCAAAGTCGCTTAACTTCGCTGATTTTACCAGAACCGGTGTGTCGTGGTATGCCTGTCGTGATATGCCGTATCAGGGAACCTTCAAAAGTCACAGTGAAACATACAGCCAAGGGTTCCTGATGGGCATGACGGTGCACTCGCTGAGCCATCAATAAATAATATAAAAAAATAATTATAAATCAAATTTTCGTCAGAATTCGGTCAGCTCAGAACTTGCTCGTAACCATGCCCTAATGCACGTTCATGCCAAAAATCAAGGTTCTAATTTCAACGGTTCTCCTTATTTTGCCGATGAAAGGATTCGGATGGACTGACTGACTGACTCACTCATTACCGGACAATTTGCAGTTGGTAGCCTACTTCGTAGGAATAATTGTAACTGTTCAACAATGAAGAAGAATGCGACGGTTACCCCCAATGCCTTCTAAATTACCAGGAGCCATTTTGACATCAGCTGCATACATAAAATAATCGCTTAAGTAGGATCAATATAGGTGGATCTCTATTGTTGTAGTGTCATCAGACACACAAATAATTTATATTCAACATCGTACATTTTTTAGGTGTCGGCAGGTAATGGTCTCGGTATAAAGACAGTGGCTTTGGTAACAGACATGAACAGTCCTCTGGGGAACATGATAGGCAATTCCTTGGAGGTAATCGAATCCATTCACTGCCTGCAAGGGAAGGGTCCCAGAGATCTGTACGACATTGTCATCGAATTGGGTAACTACAGCTCTTGTGTTGAACATATAGAGATTGATCTAATAACACTCTATCGACACGGGTTCAGTTTCTGAATTGACGACGGTTGATTAGTAGATGGTACGATATGCAAGAGGTGGGAAAAAATGACGACGTCTGGTGACTGAAAATCGACCATATGACTCTACAGGAAAGCTTCCCTCGGCACCCCACATTCAGATCCGAGAATACGGTGGATTCTCGGAGTTCCCATCTGACGCCCATACCGTGGGCCAAACATCATATAGCGTTAAGAGTACACAGGTTTCTCGCTCAAGTTGTAGATCACAATGAATTTGAGATCGTCATCCGAGTTCAAATGAGTCAAACCACGGCCATAAGAATCAGAGATTCGAACTTCACTGGATATCGACAGCTTAGCGACTGTCTGATATGACGACTATATCTGCCCAATCTCCTGGAAACGTCTTGTTGGTCATCAAAATCTTCCTGTGCCAAACAACTAACAGGGGCACTCAGTTTATTCAGTTTACTCTTTATGTTTTAAGCATGTGCTATCATTATTTTCTTTTTTTTAATTCTGCTGCTGTTGCACATGAGTAGTGTGACTAACGTCACAGGACCTACAAAGTAGGTTTTGATATGACGTAAATGTGTACCTTGACCTAACATATGTTTTTGCCAATTTCGAGGTTTATAAGTCACATAAGTAGGTCAAATTTTCATTAAAAGTAGGTCAGCTCAGAACTTGCTGGTAACAGTCCCCTAAGGCACGTTCATGCCAAAATTCAAGGCTCTAATGTCAACGGTTCGTAGGAATACGGCAGACGGTCGAGGACTGACTTGGGGCCTTCTATCTAGACATACGGAAGACGGTCGAGAGATGACTTGGGGGCCCTCTATCTAGAAATAACCTGAAATCCTCTAAAAGTTTCGCGTTTTATAGGTCACCTAAGTAGATCAGCTCAGAACTTGGTGGTAAGAGTCCCCTAATGCACGTTCATGCCAAAAATCAAGGTTCTAATATCAACGGTTCTCCTTATTTTGCCGACGAATGGATTCGGGTGGACGGATGGACTGACTCGCTCACACATTACCGGACTATTTGCAAATGAGAGCCTACTTCGTAGGGAAAACAATATTCTTGGAGATGTCCAACTATTGCTGGACTTATTTATGTTAGCATGACATGAAGGTAGTAAAAAGCATATGTACAATAATATGTTCAACAGGTGGTGAGTTGTTGAACAAAATGAAATCAATCAGAGATGGCAAGGAACGAATTGCCGCTGTGATTGAGAGTGGTGAGGCGCTGAAGAAGTTCTCGCAGATGTTACGAGCACATCATGTGGATGAAGGGTTAACAGAGGAACTGTGTCATTCAGACAACAACATACACGCACTCTTACCTGCAGCGAAACACAACACCGTGCTACATGTGCCAAGTTCAGGTACAGTCTTCTAAAGATTTCTTGTTAATCTTATTCAATGTTATCTTCATTTAAAACAAGGATCTTACTTCGTTTCGTTCCAATAAAGGACAGCAACCGAGAACGTAGATTATTCTATAAATGGTTGTGATTTCTAAGTGACGCACGATCCTAGATCATTCCAATCACATTGCGAACTGAGTAGAAGTTAACGCCCAATGTTGGTATTTTATTTTAAGGTGGGGTGGGGGTGAGTGTATGTACAAGCATATTCGATAACATGTATCCTCTCCCTGTGTTTGTCCGGAAACAGCTTTGGTCAAAAGATCATGTTCAACAAGATAGTTGTGAAACTAATGAGATGGACCTAATCACTACATACAAAATTATATTTAGCATATATTTTCGGCAGTAGGAAATGCTTGCGAAGGCCGCTCAAATGTATGGGGAATGGTAATTTAATATACATTTCTCATACATTTGAGCGGCCTCCGCAAACATTTCCAACTACATCAAATGTTTGGTAAACCTTTTTGTGTAGTGTAAAGAGCAGTTCACAAGGACGTTGACACCCATTGTATTTCCAGGACTTTGTCAGAATAACCACGAGTTCGGAAAACTGACGGTCAGGTTTTCGAACTAACCTCAACAAATAGTCACATCTCTGAAGATTCACTAACTAATCCAATTTGCCCTAACTGTATTGATGTGTCAAGTTTGGAAAACAAACTGTACGATGCACCAGCCATTTCTGCCGAGACACTGGCACACATTTATCTTCACCTTTAAACTTATATTGCAACAGGATATATACAAGAAATCGATGCAATGTTGTGCGCAATTGTAACGAAAGATCTCGGCGCTGGTAGAACAATGGCGGGAGCTTCCATCAACCACGCAGTCGGCCTGGAACTGGTGAAACACGTCGGTTCTCACGTGACCAAAGGTGCCATAATATTTATCAATGTATATATCTGATTAGATGACGGCTGTCTGCATAGTGAATGGTGGATTGACGTATTTATCTATGCACTGCAAAACCAATGTCGCTTGTTTAATTACAAAACTTACAAATAACTTTTCGACATACAATTCCAAAAAATACAAATGCTATCATTCTAGTACACTCGGCTTTTAATCAGCGTCCGTCAGCATCTCGTTCCAGAGGACCCACGCTGATGTTACAAGAAGCCTCATCAGCTATTTTTTTTACATTTTTCCACGGATTCTGACAAAAAACTTCCTGGTGTTCTTCAACACACTTATGCCTATCTTTCAGTCATTTGCAATTATCAGGGGCTTAGTCAAAGAGAGGATGAGAATTAACGAAACACATTCGAAAACAGAAATTTATTGTACAGTCAACTTAGAATTTCGAATATTATCCGGGGATTTGTGTACATGCATGACAGTTTGCTCGAGCAGGCCACCCCCAAACGTACCTCCCCTTCCCCGAGATGCAACAGTTAACTTTATTTTCACTTTTCCCCACCTGTATCAATCGGTCAAACAGGCGATAGTAGTAGGAAAAGGCTAAATTGCCTCTCATTTGTGGGGCGCTCACTTCCGGTTGTGTGGGGCGCTGCCCTCAGCCAATCAGAAGCGAGTATTTTGTCCCGGTGCATTATGGGACATATCCAAGATGGCGGCGTCTGCCTTCTGGTTCAAGATGGCGGCACGTCCGGTGTCGAAAACTGACAATTTTGTCGGAATGTGTTCATCTGGTGTCGAAAACTGCACCTTGTATGGGTCCCGCCTAGGTTAAAGCCCCCCTTCCCCCTCCTTGCTCCCTCAGTGGCCCCACTGTGGAAATTTTTTGCTCCATCACTGGCCCCACTTCAGAAACTCGGGATTACCGGACGCGTCATCGCGCCACAGGGCCTCCTGGTGGACATGTTTTACCCACGGTCGAAGGTCCTAGGACCTTTTTTAACCTGAACTTTTCGCGTACCGCAGTGCCTAGTACAATCACATCAGTGATCCAGTTTTCGCCATCAACCATGCAACCGCTTGGGAATGACCCGGTGGAAACTTTCGTTGGGGCGCAAGTACACCTAAACTAAATTGGGTGCCAACATCCGGAAAGTACACATAAACTGATGACGTCATCACGATAGTACTCCGGATATGCTTATTGCGTCTTGGGAGACAGGTGCAGCGTTTGGTCTATACCTGTCTTTCGCCCCAGGTTAATGTATAGGAGATCGGTTTAACCTGGAATTTGTCGTCGGTCTCTCCAGACAAACTTGTGATCGCCGACTCCCTGTCGATGGATTTGCCTTCATCGACAACAGACCGACTGTGTTCCAGTTCCATGGATGCTACTGGCACGGACACGAGTGTGCCTATGTCAGGGGTCGCTACAACGATCGGCGAGGACTCAGCCCTCAAGCCCTGTGGGAAGTGACACAGAAACACCGAGATTACATCAAGGGGCTGGGCTACGATTACGTTGAGCTGTGGGAGTGCGAGTTCAAACGCATGCAACAGCCCCAACCCGAATTGCGGAAGTTCTTGCGGACCTACGACCGACCTTTGGATTGCCACTGGACTCGCACCACAGCCCAGCTCCTTGACGCTGTCCGCAACGAGCAACTCTTTGTGGAATGTGATATCCACGTCCCCGAGCACCTGAAACCAAGGTTCGCTGAATGTCCACCTATATTCAAGAACACAGAGGTCAGTCGCGACGACATCGGCGACCACATGCGGGCCTACGCTGAAGAGCACCACTTCCTGACACAACCCCGACGCATGCTCATTGGGAGTATGCATGCCGAGAATATCATCTTCGGCACCCCTCTCCTACGATGGTATATGAATCACGGTCTGGAAGTTACCCGGGTGTATCATGCCATGGAATATACACCCAAGGCCTGTTTTCAAGGTTTTGCCGACACGGTGACCACTAGTCGACGAGGAGGGGATGTGAACCCAAGTAAAGCCATTATCGGCGAGACATATAAAACCATCGACAGCGCATCATACGGGAAAACGGTCACCAACCAAGATCGCCACATGACCGTGCACATTTGCAATACCAAATAAGCCCGTAAACGGATCAACTCGACTCTGTTCTGCCGGATGGATGCCATTGATGACATGCGAGAAAAAGACCATCACCTACAACTTACCTCTACAGATCGGATGTATGGTGTACCAATATGCCAAGTTACGCATGTAACTGTTTGACTTTATACACGTGTATTTCGACCAGAGCGATTGGCAGTTGATGGATATGGACATACAGATTCCACCTACATGGCTGTCTCCAACGCCGACTGGGAGAGTTTGGTGAAGCCAGAGCTAAGGGATCAGTACGCAGCCGAACATGATCAATGGCTGCCTCGACGCGACCACTACCAGCACGACAAGCGAACCCCCGGTCTCTTTAAGCTAGAGTGGAGTGGTGAAGCCATGATCGCCCTGTTTTCAAAAACCTACTTTTGTTACGGCGATGACAACAAGTTCAGTTGCAAGGGGGTGAGTCGACGCGATCCCAACATCATCAATGCCCTGTACCTGAACGACCTCCAGAGCAAAGCGAGTGCCACTGGGACCAACAAGGAGTTTCGTGTCGTCGAGAACCAGATGCGATCCTACATCCAGCAGCGAGACGCCTTCACCTACTTTTACCCGAAACGGAAAGTCCAGGCCGATGGTGTGAGCTCCACGTATTCGGACATTTGAGAGATTAGATTCAACCCGGACAGTGTGAATGTATAAGTGTGAATGTATAAATGCGTTGACATTTGCACATACTATACGCATTCTTGTTGGAACTATACGCATTCTTTTTGGCTACATGCTATACGCATTCTTGTTGAACACTACGCATTCTTGTTGGTTCATTGTTGTAGTTAATAAAAACACTCAAACACCACTTGGTTTTTCTTGGTTTTTTATTGAACGTGAGAACAACAATTACACTCGGAACGGAGATTGAACATTAAAATGGTCTTCGATAACGTCGTACACCAGGACATCACGATCTTTCTAGACAGAAACTGATTTCATCCGGTTGTAAAATAGTTTGTCCGGAGAGACCAACGACAAATTCCAGGTTAAGCCGATCTCCTATACATTAACCTGGGGCCAAAGACAGGTATAGACCAAACGCTGCACCTGCCTCCCAAGACGCAATAAGCATATCCGGAGTACTATCGTGATGACGTCATCAGTTTTTGTGTACTTTCCGGATGTTGACACCCAATTTAGTTTATGTGTACTTGCGCCCCAACGAAAGTTGCCACCGGGTCATTTTCAAGGGGTTGCATGGCTGATGGCGAAAACTGGATCACTGATGGGGTTGTACTAGGCACTGCGTTACGCGAAAAGTTCAGGTTAAAAAAAGGTCCTAGGACCTTTGGCCGTGGGTAAAACATGTCCGCCAGGAGGCCCTGTGGCGCGATGACGCGTCCGGTAATCCGGAGTTTCTGAAGTGGGGCCAGTGAAGGAGCAAGAAATTTCCACAGTGGGGCCACTGAGGGAGGGGGAGGGACTTTAACCTAGGCGGGATCCATACACGGTCCAGTTTTCCACACCAGATGACCACATTCCGACAAAATGGTCAGTTTTCGACACCGGACGTGCCGCCGTCTTGAACCAGAAGGCAGACGCCGCCATCTTGGATATGTCCCATATACACCGGGTCAAAATACTCGCTTCTGATTGGCTGAGGGCAGCGCCCCACACAACCGGAAATGAGCGCCCCACAAATGAGAGGCAATTTAGCCTTTTCCTACTACTGGCGATACTAACGTATATATGCAGTGTATTATATCGAATTCAGGTTGACCTGTATAGGATTCTAATCAAGTAATTTCAATCTGATTCAATAGAGGACAACTTGAGTCTGATGTACGGTTATTCTATTGTACATTCTTGCGGTGGCTCATAGAGGACAATTGTATTGCTCTTGAAAGTTGCGAATTGAAAGTGACTTGGTCTTTGGCGGACATTTTCCATGCTTTTGCTTGTTTCTTTTTTTTTTACAGTAGGTTACCTCCCTTCATTAAGATTAGAGATAGGAACTTGCTTTAAAACTCTTCTAGCCAAGAATTTGCGCAGCGACATCCACCCAATTTGATAAATTTTAAGACATTGTGATTATCCTCAAACAGCCAGAATATGGCAGCCAAATGGAGCATGGGTCAGTTCAATTAACAGTGCCTATAAAAATGCACACGATCCTACATATTCTTTTGTTCTACCTCATAATACACAATTCTGAATACAAAAACACATATTATTCAAAAAGTTAATTACTCTCATTCTCCTCCACCGGACACCTTAAAGTGTTTTTTTTTTCAGAAATAACATAGTATAATTCCGAGAAATAATAATAAAAGTTACAATAAAATGTTCCCTATGAGCCACCATACATTTTAATATCGGTGATATTGGTTGTATTCAATTTAGGCGAAGTTTGGATAAAGGTCCATCACGATACTCCATTTCTGTCGGACAAGCACAAAACCATGCTGAAAGAATCTCTGAGAATCGGCCAAGAACTGGTGACAACGAAGAGAGTGATCAGTCGGATGGAAGGATGAAGAACAAATGCTGCGAAACCCAGTGATATTATCTACAGGCTCGCAACATTTTTTTGTCAGATATTTCCTGTAATTTGGTATACAATATTTTAGTGGGCATTTCCGAAAATATAATAAAACATACTAAATTGTTCCAGAGTTCAAAAGCATCAATCGGATTTCATGATGCTAGTTTCAATTGAAAGTGTGCATTTCCCCATTCGAGGGACGGTAAAGGGAAGGGGAGGGTAATTCATTATTTTAGTCCATTTTGTGACATCAAAAACGAAATTTATTTCGTCGATACATATGAATATTTTTCTTTGGAATTACGCTCAATATTTCTCAGTTCTAATTACACTAAATAATCTGATAATACAATGTTACGTTTCCACGTCATATGATATTTATCACGGCAAATAGAGAAAGCCGCATATATTTTCAAAAATATCGCCTAGTGTGGTATTGGC
Organism: Hanleya hanleyi; assembly: GCA_036873755.1. Taxonomy (NCBI): domain Eukaryota; kingdom Metazoa; phylum Mollusca; class Polyplacophora; order Lepidopleurida; family Hanleyidae; genus Hanleya; species Hanleya hanleyi. The sequence goes on along the minus strand of JAVTVY010014486.1, from coordinate 31,675 downwards.
AATACATGTATCTTTTTGAGCCCTAGTCAAACAAGCAAAATGAAAAGTGGGTTAACCGTTATTTATTACTGGGTGAACTGGGGTTCTTATAACTGGCACATACGGCAAAGAAGTGTTTATGTCCAAATTGTTGTTTCGATTTTATGTGATAGTGCGCACACAGGTAAAATTTAGAAATATTGTTTTCATAGGCGTGCTCAATGGTTATTTTACGCACGGTTAGGGTGGGAAAGTTTATAGTTTAGGGCAAGGGCGAACCTATGAAAACATTATTTCTATTCTATTGCACTACCCAAATTGATTATCAACAAAGGTTATAATGAAAGGTTGAAAATATATTTTAAACTTTGACAATCTTTCTCCCCTTTCTTGGAAAACTCGTCCACTGATGCTCCCGTCTCGGTTGGCATCGTGCCAATGTCAGTGGACGAGTTTATGTGGTCTCTCAAATGGGGAGTGATACTGTCAGATGCGTCAGCTGTGTGGAAATTACGTGGATATATGTCTATTTGTGTCGCTTTGTTAATCAATTTCACGATGGAAACAACAGTTAAACTTGAGAAAGAAATTTCATCTTGTAATTTATTTGTTTTATTCGATTGTTACTTATATGAAAGCAGACGTCCCTTGTGAAATGGACCTCCCCTCCTCATCCGATTCGTGAAATGGAATCTCTTAATGAACACCTGGACTTGACGGGTATTGATTTCACATAACCGTGCTAAAACGTGTAATAAATGCACGGTTAACTCGATGTTATTGACACAAGTGTTATAGAATGCGCATGCATCTGTTGATGATTGTGACTTTTATTGCGTTTCTTGTTTCGAACATCACCATAGTGGTAGTGAGCAGGCCTACATTGCATGTATCAATCAATAATTATAACAGTAATCAACAATAAATTAGCCTTTAACAGTTGAAGCCCATTGAAAATATTTACATCTTAATAGCAACACATGGGTTAACTGGTAACATTTCAATATCTATGCTTAAGTGCGCATAGACTTGAGAAGATCTGCTTAGAATCGAGATCGAAGCGTTTTCACTTTGTCACTGTTATCCACCAGAAAATAGTTTTAATTGCAACCAGCTTCTAAATGCCAATACAATAGGCATCTAAGATCTGAGATTTTTGTCTCTACCAATGAGATTGGCTTAGTTGTAGAGTGAACATTTGAATGGCTTTTCTCCAACTTTTATATGTATGTTGTTTGCGGTCGCTATTGTAAGAGCAGAATGAACATTCGTATGGCTTTTTTCCAACTTTTATATGTATGTTGTTTGCGGTCGGCATTGTAAGAGCAGAATGAACATTGTATGGCTTTCCCCCGGATTAGTGGTCCGTTTCTCGTTAGTCTGCAAAATCAAACCTTTATTTCTCTGTTTTCACTCCGTTATGAGAAAGGTTAGAATGGCACCCAATCTAATTTTTAGTCAAACTGGTACTCTCATCACTTTGAAAAAAAACTTTAAATGTTCAAATATGTATAATTCGTCTTTGTTCCAATTTGTCCTCTATTATCGTCTTGCTTTATCTGAAGATAATTTCCAAACAAGTAAAATCTCGAATGACGGGTCGAATTTTCACCTCAGTTGCACCTCTATTTTTGTTCCAATTGTTCTCTGTAAGAATCGGCCTTTGACATCCAGTTATCTTATTTTATTAAGGCCACCCACCCCCGAAGGGGAGGGGGCCTTCTTGGAATGGTTGCAGTCTATGGGCGCTTGGTTTCCAAGAATTTCCGAGTTCAACATACTGTAGATTAAATTATATCATCTTCTCAATGCAATTCCTCATGCACTTTTGATACAGTTCACTCGATACTTGGTGGATGTTATCGGCACAGTCTGGAGATGCGCATGTGCTCTTACCGTTGATGGGGGATTTCTTTCCTGAGTTATTGCCCTTTACAGTTCAAAATACTGTGGATTAAATTATATCATCTTGTCAATGCAACTCCTCCTACTCTTTTGATATGATTCACACAATACTTGGTAAGTAGTATATAAAGGCTTATTTAAAGTCGTATTGTGCCGGGGGAGGTAACTCTTGCATCCGCCAGGTGGCGCCACCAGCTCAAGAGACCAAAAACTACCTCCGAACACAGAAGAGCTCCAGTTTTTGCAGGTCACAGCGCAGGTCAAGTGGACTATGGGTCCGACAGGTGGCGCCACCAGGGTGACGTCACTTCTGATCTCTATGTGGTATGTATTCCTCCGCGGTCTGGCGGTGAGGCGGTCTGCTTCCGCGGACAGAAAGTAGTCCCCACACTTCAAATACGCTGCATGGACCGATTGGGTCGATTGAGGTGTCCCCACTCCTCCAGGGCTATCCAGTCATGTGTGCTTTCACAGAAAAATAAAAGAAAAATAAATATATAAATAAATAAAAAGCGGAACACGGACTTTACTCTACAATTATATATATTATACAATATACGGGAAAATGGCTGTATGGGGTATGGGGCGTAGTCATGTTTTTTGGATGTTACTATGGGTTGTTTGGTCTTGCAGAACACGATGGGAAGGGTCTCGGAGGTAAGCGGTGAAATTTTTGGAAAAGTACCGGGCAGGTCTGTATATAGGCCCATACTGGCTATGGGGGAGTAGGTCCCTTTTGTGGGTTTTGCTATGGGTTGTTTGGTCTTGTTTTTCTCGTCTCGTCACGAAAAACACGATGGGAGGGGTCTCGAAGTTTAGCGGTGTAATTTTGTGAAAAGTATCGGGTAGGTCTGTATATAGGCCCATATGGCCCCATACTGGCTATGGGGGTACCGGAAAATGTTTTGTGGGTTTTACTATGGGTTGTTTGGTCTTGTTTTCTTCGTCTCGCCACGAAAAACACGATGAGAGGGGTCTCGAAGTTAAGCAGTGAAATTTTTCGAAAAGTACCGAGTAGATCTGTATATAGGCCGATATAGCCTCATACTGGCTATGAGAGTATAGGTCCATACTGGGAAATTTTTCGTGGGTTTTACTATGGGTTGTTTGGTCTTGTTTTTCTCGTCTCGCCACGAAAAACACGATGGGAGGGGTCTCGAAGTTAAGCGTTCAAATTCTTTGAAAAGTGCCGGGTGAGTCTGTATATAGGCCCAGATAGTCCCATAGTCCCATATGGGGGGATAGGTCCATACTGGGTGGACGCTTTGGGGTCTAGTTGAGCCCCTACTGGTCCGATGGTGTCGTATGAGGTCTTATTTTGAAGATCTCGTGGAGGAGCATCCGACTGAACTAATGTATCGTCCGTTTTCAATATTCTGCGCATGCACACTCTGGCCGTAGTATAGAAAGCAGGCATTTTGGGGGGTATGTGGAGGTGTGTTTGGGATAGAGATGGACCACTATGGATCCAAATGGGTCGTGGGAGTTGTCCAAGTGAAGCTTTTGTAGGGTAGAGTCAGAATGGCGTGTTCTTTTATTGCAAGTCGCGTCAATCTGCGTATGCGCAGTTGGGTGTAGTAAGTAAAGTGGCCATTTTGGGGGTACGTGAAGGTGTGTTTGGGGTAGAGAGAGACCATCTTGTAGCTCTCGTGGTGTAGACCCTGATTTGAGGGATGTCCATGTCATCTGACGTCATCGGTGACGTCATCAGTATGAGTAGTAGCGGAAGTGAGCATTTTGGGGCAGTGAAGAAAGGTAATTGGGGTAGAGATGGACCATCCTTTGTCCGAATGCGTCGTGCGGGGTGTCATTTTGTAGCTCTCGGGGTGCAGACTCATATTTGAGGGATGTTCACGTCATCCGTGACGTCATTGTTGACGTCATCAGTACGAGTAGTAGCGAAAGTGGGGATTTTGGGGCAGTGAAGGAAGAATTAGTAGTATAAAAGCGATTTCGAGTCCTATTGACCTTGCGGCGCAATGCGCAATGAGTGTATGCGCGCGTGTGTGTGAGTGAGTAAGTGAGTAAGTGAATGAGTGTGAGTGAGTGAGTGAGGAGGAGGAGGAGGAGGAGGAGGAGGAGGAGGAAGAGGAGGAGAAGGAGGAGGAGGCGGAGGAGGAGGAGGAATACGCACTAACGACGGTGAGTGAGTGAGTGAGATCCGACTGGACTAATGTATCGTCCCTTTTCATCATTTTGCGCATGCGCAGTCTGGTCGTAGTATAGAAAGCAAGCATTTTGTGGATTTGTGGAGGTTTGTTGAGTGATTGAGGGACCATCCCTGGTCAAATGGACCGTGTGGGGTATCGCTGTGAAGCTCTCGTGCGTCAGACTGGCTTGTTTTCATTGGAGGTCGCGCCAATCTGCGCATGCGCAGTGGGCCAGTGGGTTTTCCCGTCGTTCCTCCGTCTTCCATCCGGGTACCGTGGTTTTACATCTGGGTTCTCATCTTACATCCGGGTTTTTCCATGTTTACTGTCACGTGACCGGAAACGGAGATTGTCACAAGACAGGTGGCGCCCTCGTTACCATGTCTGTGCTGTATTATACCATATGTCCTGTATTGTACCATTTATGTCCTGTACTATACAATATATGTTCTGTATCATACCATATTTCTCCTCTATTATACCATATCTGTCATGCGTTATACCATATCTGTGCTGTATTATACCATATCTGTCCTGCATTACACCAAATCTGTGCTGTATTATACCATATCTGTCCTGTATTGTGCCATATATGTTCTGTATTATACAATATTTGTCCTTAATTATACCATATCCGTCCCACATATACCATATATGTGCTGAATTATACCATATGTCCTGTGTTATACAATATCTGTCCTGTATTATACCAAATCTGCCTGTATTGTACCATATTTGTCCTCTATTACACCATATATGTTCTGTATTATACCAAATCTGTGCTGTATTTTACAGTATCTGTGCTGTAGTATACCAAATCTGTGCTGTATTGTATCATATATGTCCTGTATTATACAATACATGAGCAGTGTGACTAACGTCACAGGACCTACGAAGTACAGTAGGCATTAGGACTCGAACGCGAACTGAACTCTTGGAAATCCCCACCCCCAGTTGAAATCCTGCCTATATTAAGATGGGCACCGCCCAAGTCAGAATCGCCAGTGATTTTCATCAAAAATCACCAGAAATTTTCATCAAAAGTAGGTCAGCTCAGAACTTATTGGTAACAGTCTCCTAATGCGCCTTCATTCCAAAATAAATAACGATCGCCGATTTAATTTTACAATTTTTTAATTAAAGGAAACAGATTGAATAATATAGGTTCAGTAGATTTCAAGCTTTACGTGTGAAAATACATTTACATATCTTTAACGATTTTCAGTGCCCTTGTCCAGGATCAAAACAACTTTTTGAATCGCATTATTTTCCCAACAATATAACAAATTTTTATATATAGTACTATAGTAGAAAGGTAGCATTTATGTAGTTTACGGTAATTCAACTCAAGACCAACACCTTCTCTGCACAAGATAATAATGATTCTATGTCATTCTCCTGAGCATAACCGGTACAAAGACATACAGTGGGACAGGGTATTTTTAGCTGTGGGTAATTTGACCTGAATTTGAAGCTGATGTGGCCAATGTGAAATAGGATACACGTTAAAGGCTAGGCTACAGTTCACAGATATCTATAACAATATACTGAAGTGTTAATTATCAATCTAATTTAAATCAGAATTATTTCAGATCAGAACTTGCTGGTAACAATGCCATAATGCACGTGCATGCCAAAAATCAAGGTTCTAATGTCAACGGTTCTCCTTATTTTGCCGACGAAAGGATTCGGATGGACTCACTCATTACCGGACAATTTGCGATCTGTAGCCTACTTCGTAGGAATATGTTCTGTATTATACAATATTTGCCTTCTATTATACCATATCTGTCCTGTATTATACTATATCTGTGCTGTATTATACCATATCTGTCCAGTATTATACCGATCTGTGCTGTATTATACCATATCTGTGCTGTATTATACCATATCTGTCCTCCACTCCACTCAGTCACATTATGCTGACACCGAGCGAACCAGTCCTTGTTCTATCCTCTTAATGCTGAGCGTAAGCGGGGAAGCAACAAGTTCCATTTTTCAAGTGTTTGGTATGACACGGCCTGGGATCGAACCCAGTACCCACCGGTCACGAGACCGACGCTCTAACCATTAGACCACTGCATAGCGGTCCTTGCATATCGCTCCCATTTATTACCTGTATATGGTAGGATTCTGCTGGTGGACTGTTAGTCCCCGAGGCCCGCCCTCTGTACATGTCACTCGACAAATATATGTACGGTAGTTTTATTGTTTCGGTGCGAAAGTTAAGCCATACAACATCAGATATTACAGGTTAGTTTTCCTAGGTTTCTTGCATTTACCATGCATGTTACCCGATGTTAAGGCGTTTACTCCATCAGACGTCCATGATGCTCATCCATTAACATCAGATGTCTCATCACGGTTCCCGAGCTAGCGTATCTAATTCCGCTTAAGCCGGTGCTAGGGGCCGTGTGGATATTTCATTGTCTCCACATGAACAGCTGCAATAAAAGCGCGGCTGAGATACTAAAGCTACGTCCGAGAATCCGCCGTATTCTCGGGTCTGAAAGTTAGGTGTCGACGAATACTTTCCTGTAGAGTCATATGGTTGATTTTCAGTTACCTGTAGAGTCATATGGTTGATTTTCAGTTACCAGACGTCGTCAATTTTTCCCACCTCTTGCATATGCTCCAATCATGACAATGGTTTTTCCATGTTGCCATCCTACTGTCTTGACGAGAAGCCTGGTGACTCCTCATTTTTATTAGTTTTTCCGATTTCGCATTGTTCCAGAGAACTATTGAGGCATTTTGGAGAAAATAACATTTTATCTTCTTAGAAAATATTAGCATTTTCTATAAAAATAGAGGCATTTTTCATAGAATTACTATCTAATCCCATATATTAGAGTAGGGCTGAACCATGATAGTAGACCATATAAATTCCTAGATTATGTAAAATTAAGCCTGGTGACCCCTGAATTTTATCCTTTATTTTGAATGTTGAAGGTTTGCTTCTTGTCGAAATATAAGAAAAATTACATTTTATTTTCAAATTGTATGAAACCTCCTTAAACAGTAACCGTGTTTTAAGAGAACTCCCATAGAACTATACCTTTTCTGAAAGAGTAGGCTCCTGCTATGAAGACAGACAGAGTAAACCTTGCTGATGGAATTAGGTCCCCATAAACCTGTTGAACCGATCTCGAATTTCCCGGAAATCCCCTTTAATTTGGTCCAAAATGGGCCATAGTACCCCGTCACAGAGAAAAACTTGACAATGGATTGCCATAGAAATCACTGACACTGTTTGCAGTCCAAAGTTAAACAAAATTACGAGAAAAAAAATAGCCCGGGGTCGACCAGGCAATATTCAACCTCATTTTCTCACTGCGAAGTATCCCGCGTGCTCATATGTTGAAAAAGGCCTAACCTAAAAAAATCGCGTCTCAAATTATATCCGTATAAAACTCCAAAATACTGGTTTCAAGTGCCGAGCTAGGCTATTTCACTCAAGTAAGAGTGGAAAATGATCCCACACAAACTTGAGTTGAAGTTTTATTGAACTTCACTCAACTTGAATTAGTACGGTAATTTTGCTCAAGTTTCCTAAGAAGATAGGCATTGGATAAGTCGACAAACCCGCTGACCGCATGTTCGCCGATCGGAACGAATGAAGGCATCACAACTTGACTATCATGAGATTGATTCGCGCTGCTAGGCCTATATGCGCCGGCCCATATGCTCCAGCAGTTGTCAACCGTGAAACTTATCACCCTACTGAATCGACAAGTATGATTGTAGGTGAATGCACCAGTCCATTTGTCATGCGACCATTCAACTGTAGATTGGATCACTTCACATTGAAGCCGGATAACAGCTGCAATGTTATAATGAGGCAACATATGATTGTATATCAGATATGTCGACAGTCCATGGTAGCTACCATTTGTCTTGGCAACAGTCCATTTGGCGAAGCATTGGCCAAGGTTGCACGGTTCACGTCAGTTCGGACTGACCGTATTTTGACCTACTATGGACTGTCGATCGATCCGATGATGATACCATGGACTGTCGTAATATCAGACAGACAGAGAATAAACTATTAATGGTTCATATTCCTCTTAAACACACACAAGTGAAAGGAATCGAGAGATGAATGAGCCAGTGATACATGAGGCAGGTAGCAAGTTCCCACCTGTTCATTTTGTGCTCATTTCCTCACTATAATTCGATGCTAATACCTACCATGGACTGTCAACCAACACCTAAAAACACCTCTCGCCGCAATTTTTTTTAAAATTTTTGTTAACTTGAAATAGTAATAACCCTACATTTGGTGACAATATAGTACGATATCTCTCCATCAAAAAATGACTGGACACCAGTAACCATACCTGTCATCGATATGCTGAAAATCGTTCATTTTCGGCTGGTGTCAATGTCGTCTGGTCAGACACACGCCCACGCTTGATAACGAAAGCACCGAAAAACCTACCATTGACTGTGATTTGTCACGTGACCGGCGGTGTTTACCTACAATCATACTTGTCGATTCAGTAGGGTGCTTATCATAAGTAAGAAAATAATTATCCCTCCCCCCCACCCCCTCCTCTTTCACCGCAACATGCTATCCATAGATACTCCATTCATCATCGACCCCCAGTGCATCCTTAGCCCCAAAACATCGGCTGGAGGGGTCTAATTTACTTTGTATTGATTAATTGTTGTTGTTAATGATATTATAGTCTCATAGGCAAATTTTGCAACGCCCCTTCCCCCTCACATATACCTATCACAGCCAGAGATTCTGCATTTTCAGCAGCAGAGAAAATACAGCGTCCGATTTCACGTCAAGTCCTAATTTTACATGTTACCTGAGGTTCGCGCGGGAACAGAAAATGTTTTGGCGAGTTTTGGAAGATTTTGGAAGTGAATTAATCAATCTTTTTATGTTTTATTTTTACAACAGTACCAAGAAGTATGTGCCACAAGTATTATAATTCGTTACATTTGTGATAACATCCTGTAGGCCAAACTAAAGAGAAGAAGAAAGAATTATTTTAGGTTTCCTGTCTGTAGTGTAGACTATTTCTGTCATGCCATGGCCTGAAAAATAAGCCTACGGCCGTACTAGTACTACAACACAGTAAGCCTTGTATTATTCATAACTTGAACTTTTCACGTCTTTAGAGAAATAATCTGATAATGGATGGATGGATGTACTTGGGCACTCCATCGTACCGTAAGGGAACTGAGCCGACACCTATTTTCAACACGCAAAAAGGTTGCGGGGTCTAAATTGATATGGTTATAAATGCCCATGTTACGCGCGTTTATAAAATTTGCGCGATTTTAAAATTGCGCTGCGCGTTTTTGAAATTTCAAGACCGCGCAACTATTTTAAAATCGCTCCAGGAACAATTTTAAAATTGTCCAAGCTACTCTTTGGAATTATTTTAGCAAATGTTGAAGTTCTTTTAGCAAAGGATTATTTTATTCACACTGTCATATTTTTTATGAAAGTTCAATAAATTTGAAGAGTTACGATATTTGGTAGGCCTATATAAAGAAATATTACCAAACTCTTGAAATACATGTAAAATGAATAAGCAGGACATCTCAATTTTAATAGTTAAAATTTTGATATTATAAAATGTGGGGGATGAAAAAATTACCAACCGTTTAATTCAGTATGTCACAGGACTGGGACTTTTACACCACTGAGTTACTTTCCATGTTTTATTGTTTCTGATTGCTGAAAACAATGAAATGAGACCCAGTAGGCCTAATAACAGTATGGAGTATTCAATAAAGAGGTCAACTTAATTTATAAAATATGTGATTTCGATCCTCATAACCCCACGTTTCCCCTATCTGTTGGGCACTTTACCGGTACAAAGGATATGTTTTCAAATAATAATTACAGAATGTAAGATACCAAAAATACAAATAAACGAGCTTGACATGAATCCATCTAACAGCTTGCTGCCTCAGAAGCTGCAAAAGATCTTCAATAGTTGGCAAAAATCACCCTGAAAAATTTGCAATAACTTAAGAATGCATGCCTCAATGATTAAATATATAGCTGAGCATTGCGGAATGCAGATAGGAGAAGAAAATTGTTTTACGCTTTTTAAAATCACACAAGGCTCCGTTGCACGATTTTAAAATACTTGCGAACGCTTGAATGTTTAAAAACACAAAAGTGCAATTTTAAAATTGAGCAGATTTTAAAAACGTGCACAACACCCAAACTTGCCCTACAGACAAGACTTACAACACGGTATAACATAGTGGCGGAGTATTGGATTCTTGCTATGTTTATAGGGCTAGGCCCAAACCTGAGAACTGTTTCGTATCTACCATTTCAGATAAATAACTTACTGGTGAATGGAGACTGGGGTGTGGAATGTACATGAAGGTTTGTCCCGTCCTGGTAAAACAGTCCACTTTGTGAAGGGAGCTTATCAGTATTACCACTATGGCTGTGATGGAATGGATGACAGGGTAAATATACAACATAATTTCTCTCGGACACCCTGGTTGTAGATATTACAATTCATCTTCAAATCATGTTATATATTGGGAGGAATAGGGGGGGGGGGTTTGGAGCAATGGATATTGGGATCCAATGGGATGCCTTGTACATGTACCTGGCTACACAGTGTTAAATTGACTATCAAATGAATGCATTGTGAATTGTAAGCACAAAAAAATAGATTACAGACTTCTAGTTTTGTGTATTAATTTTTTTTCCCCTCTTATGATACCAGTACGAACAATTTTCAATCCCCATGCTACCACATATAGTTTAACCGATGTCATGAGACTGACATTTCATCATGACATGGAGTAATAATTTATACAGCAAAAATTGTTGACTGGAAAATGCTGTAAATTCTGGATATCAAAATGAAATCTGCGCTTTTTTTTTAAATGTTGCAGGGCTGGGGATGTGGGTACCGAACGCTGCAGACATTGAGTTCCTGGGTGAGAGATCAGCAGTCACATCAGGGCAGAGTGTCAGTGACACCTGTACCATCCCTCCCTAAAATCCAAGAGACCCTCATTGCAATAGGTGATAAACCAGCTAGTTTTCAGGGTTCCAGAGAATGGATTGGCAGTTTTGAAGTTTGTCTCTGTTTGGATTCATTGTTTGATGTAAGCATTGTTCAAGGTAACCAGAGCTTGTTTTGTGCTCTCGAGTATTGTTAAGGCTCTGTAAGAATAATCATTTGTTTATCTTTACTTGGTCGCCAGGAAAGTGAGGCAGGCTGACATATTTTATTTTTCTATTTTCCATCTGGCACAAGGTAATCCTACGAAGTAGGCTCTCATTTGCAAATTGTCCGGTAATGAGCGATTGAGTCAGCGAGTCCATCCGAATCCTTTCGTCGGCAAAATAAGGAGAACCGTTGACATTAGAACCTTGATTTTTGGCATGAACGTGTATTAGAGGACTTTTACCAGCAAGTTCTGAGCTGACCTACTTTTGATGAAAATTTGACCTACTCAGGTGACCTATAACATTTCGCTTAGACTCCTCACCCTACTTCGTAGGTCCTGTGATGTCGGTCACACTACTCATGTTGGTTGGTTAGTTTGATTGGGCACTCCATCGTATTACAATGGGCACAGGTCATACAGAGTATGCCATATTATGTAGCACAAAATACATAATTATTGTGAAACAAGCCGAGTGATTCTTGCTAATATAATTCGCAAAATATATTACATGTAATTGCGGTCAACGAACAACAGACTATGGTACTCCATCGAATAATTCAGTCACCCCAAATTTTGTGGATAAAATTCAATCTGAGTGATTCTATTAAATTCAAGCCTGCAAGTACCTCCTATATTTTCCTATATTTTTTAGTTTCCCTCCACATTTCTCTCCACAGTAGCCTGAAGTTAAGTTTTGCCATCGGAATAATTAGAAGAAATAGGGTAGCTTGAGGAATAATTTGAAAATGTTATATTTTTGGAGTGGCGAGTTTCATGTGCAGTTCATGAATTATTAGGGAATTTACCGTAACGATTAATTAAACTATCATGTCTGCTTTTAATGTTATTAATTTAATCTTTTCAGGTTCCATGTAAAATACTCCACGTGACATCTGGAAGTGAATTGGTGACTTTTTTCCCAGAACTGATCCAACATTTCATGGATTTAGGTTCACCGATCATGATGGGTTTGTATTTAACATCCCAGATCCGATTTTTTTCTTATGATGTGAATATAAAGTATAAGTTTTGTTGTGAAAAAAAAAAATCATTCTCGTGATATCATGACGCAAACTTGTGTGTTTGTATGTCCAAAACATAGGCTCTGGTAGATCCTCTATTAATTCCATCACACTATTAAAATTTATTCGTTTGTACACGTTAAAATAATGAAGAAATGGGTGATTTCACATCATGTAAGTAACATTTGTGACAGTTACTTCGAAGTTTGCTCACTGATACAACTATAACTTCATAAGTATATCAGATTAGTATCCTAGTACCTTCTATATGGGATATGTTACAATCCGGTCATTCACTTTATTAGTTCAGAGCTTGATTTGTACTTTGCCACGTAAGTAACTTTCTGATTTACTTATGCGACTACAAATCAAATTCTGTGAACTATTGGATTTATTAACTGAAAGCAGTTGTAAAATGTCCCAATTAGAAGGTAGGATACCAGATGAATATGCTTCTGAGATTATAACTGTATAGTGTCTTTCTTTTTTTTCTTCGAGCTGTCACAAAAGTTACTTACGTGACGTGAAATCACCCAAATAATGAATTATCTGCATGATTTCTGACAATTTGTTAACTTTATGTTCTGATATAATAAATTTGATCATCCTGATTGTATGCAGGGTTCAATCTCAGTAAACTCAGATATACTATCACAGAATATTATATCTAACTTCAGTGCTATATAAATCCTGTGCGAATTTCAACTACATTTGTTAGACAATCAGGTGGCTAGCTTGGTGAAACAATGGGGTTCGCCAGCTCGAACTGATGCCAGGTGGCTACGTGTACTAAGAGGTAAATGGCGCATACTCATATTATTTTTCTGAACGTCACAAAGGCAACGTCATAATGTAACGACATTATAATTGATCATTTTATGACGCCACATCTTCTTTTACCTATTGGAGCGCTAGCGCCACCTAGTGTGGCTGGCGATCCCCATTTCAAAATCACGCCCACAGTAATTACACGTAGCACGTGGACCACCAGGGTAAACATTATCGGAAGACAGTCTTGCAAATGACAATTTAGAATTCAAAGCCTTGATAAATAGGAATTGTTCTAAAGACCCTGAAATTGGGAATTGTTGTCAATTCAGTTGTCAAGATGTAGCTCAAAAGGGAAGGCGCTGAGTTCATATCCGGGAACTCCACCAACACACTGGTTTCGCTATGTCGATGACACGTGGGCGAAGATTATCGCGTCCGACCTTGCTCCTTTCTTTGAATTTCTAAATGGGTTGGATACCAACATCAAGTTTACGATGGAGGTCATGGAGTCCAAACAACTTCCTTTCTTGGATACGCTGATCAAGGTTCGAAACGACGGTTCCTTGGCCATCAGTGTGTATCGTAAACCAACCCACACTGATCAATATTTGGATTTTGACTCACACCACCCCCTTAACCAGAAGTTGGGAGTCATTCGCACACTGTTCCATAGGGCGGAAACTGTCATCACGGATACTAATGACCGGCAGCAGGAACAAGAGTACCTCAAACGTACACTCAATAAACGCGGTTATAATGATTGGACATTCCAAAAGGCTCTAGCCCCACGATCTAACGGCAGACCACCCCGCCCCAGCGGCCAGTCCAATACTACTACGGTCTCCATTCCGTATGTGAGGAACCTTTCGGAAAAAGTGAGGAGGATTTTCGGACAGTATAATGTCAAAACGTGCTTCAAACCGCAAAATACTCTACGGAACATCCTTGTGCACCCCAAAGACAAGCCTGAGAAGAACAAGGAAAGTGACATTGTGTATGGAATCAGGTGCCAGGACCAAAACTGTCCCGATCGGTACATCGGGGAAACGCAACAAACGCTAAAGAAACGCATCAGTCAACACCGGGCCGCCAGATCAGATGGCAATGAGTCCGCGGTATTCAAACATATGTGTGATACTGGCCACACTTTCATCAACGAGGACGTCATAATCATGGACAGGGAAGGACGTTGGTTTGAGAGGGGCGTCAAGGAGGCCATTTGGGCCCGAGTGGAAAATCCCTCATTAAATCGGAACGGTGGTCTCCGCTTTCGACTATCTAACGTATGGGATACCACACTGAAGAAAACAAAGAAGCGATTGTGACACTTAACTTTGCAACTCATTCTGCAAACACCATACATGTGAATTTCCTTCTTTCCCCCCCCCCCCCAACCGAATGTTGGATCTGACGCTTACAATATGTACTGTATATAATCGTGCATTTAAATTATGTACTAATATTGGACGAACAAGTTGAAATTTAAACCAGTGGTCCATCGATTTACATAAGGTGCGATATGTACTTGTGTTATGCTGTAGCCCTAAATGGCTTTGCTTATCACCAAGACCTTACACATTTTATTGTTATACTGTATATGTTCAAGACCCTTTTCAATGATCCCGGGTTCACTGCAGTGAGCAGTATTCACTTTGTAAATATCAGTCGTAAGTACTCACTTTGTAAGAACAGTACTCACTTTGCAAGCAAGATTTCACACTTTTTATTGTTATCCTATATATGTTCAACACCCTTTTCAATGATCTCGGGCACACTGCAAGTGAACAGTACTCACTTTGTATGTAATCAGCTGTATATATAGATTTGTTTCCAGTACAACATTAGCTCTGTAGAAGGCATTAGGTTAATGCCGCAACGTAAGCATTAAATATACTATTTCCAGAGACCAGTTTTACGTTCCTAATTCCAATTACATATCCTGGATGAATGAGAATCTACATTCTAACATGTAGTTTTGTCATTTACGCTTCGCCAGAGTAAATCTGAGCGCGAACGTCACAGGAAGCATGGTACAGGTATATGTATAGATATTTCCAGCATACGCCCAACTTCGGCTTGTAGGAGACTATAGATCGTGAATCATATATATTATTCGGTTATCTTACGCATTTATACAGTATAGTATAGTAATATAGGTTTTTCCATCGGCAAATCCGCAATCAACATTACACGTAGTTCCCAGTTCGCGGATAGAGCGGCGTACGACGGCAACACGGCATATGTGTCAAATATCACTCCGCCTCACGATTCTCTCGCGCCTTGAAAAAAAACGATTCTCTCGCGATTGAAGATTCGCGATCAAGAACGGATCGCGCATGGGTAAACGATTCAAAAACGATATCGCGAGAGATTGGTTTTTTCCGGAAAAGGTTCAATCGTTTTTTCTCATTTTTTTCTCGATATCCTCGCGACTGATTCGCGAATGATCGTTTTTCAATCGAGAAAATTGAAGAAAAATCGCGACTGAAGAAAAAACGATTAATGGAAATGATCCCTAATGCGATCAGAAGAAAATCTGGAATTCTATAATATTTGGAGACAATTGTGGGTCTGTTCTGTGGACTACAATGGAGTATTTGAATCAAGCTATTGACCGCGAACATGCAAGATCAGTGAATGGTCGAGTTCTGCCTATGAATACACGCAATGAAAACCCAACAGATTCAATCAAAGTCCACGTTTTAGAAAAACTGCATCAGCCCAAAGAAACTGAGAAAATTTTCTGAACATAAATACTGAGTGACTGTACAGTACTGATCAGGATTGCCTGTGTAATATTCCAACATGAAGGTGGGTTCACCTGATGATATCCCTCAATCAGATTTTAAACCTTGAGTTCCTATATCTCTGCAAACGTTTGTTGGGGGGGGGTTACATGCCGAAACAACACTGTACTCTCTATCCGCACATTATGATATAAATATTCTAGAGCGTATGGGCCAGAAAAAAACATACGCAGATTGTGTGTTTGTTTTCTTTCTACGGCATACCGTCCCCAGGAGCACAGTCCCTTGTCATATATACATGTAACAATGTATAGATCATTATCTAGACAATTGTATTATTCTGGTATTATCTAAAGATAAACAGGAGAAAATCGTTGGATATTCTCCTAGCAACTGAAACGGCACATTATATCTACTTGTCTCAAATAATATATATACTACTTACATACCTTAACAGTTAATTCGCCTTTCCGAGGGTAATGACATGAGCTTCTGGAGTCGATGAAGACAGACCAGTGACTAATGGAATACTGTGTCAGCTGTAACATCCAAACCATATCAGGAACATGACCGCACATTTACTCTGCTCTTGCGTAAGATTACATGTAACTATTTTTTTTTTTTGTAAGCCCTGGACGCGCCACTGGGCATTTATTATACATCAGCTGGCCACGGTTTGATACAATTACCCTACAGTGCCCACGTGACTACGGGTTTGGGTTTTCATACATTTACCTCAATATTTACAAAACAATTAATGAACAATATTAATAACAATGATAATAATAATGACAATAATAATAATAAGAAAGAAAAAACACCTCGCGGACCTGTATACTGCTTCCCCGTTTCCCCAGTTCACATATATCGACAGTAAAACACATACCTATTTACACATATAATAATTGTCTTTGTGCGTGAAAACAGTATGACAGTTAACGCCCGAATGACTTGGTATGACTCCCCCCCCCCCACCCGTAAAAGACTTTTGGACATATCTGAAATCAACGAGGTACAATTACAAGCCACTATAATAATACATATTTCCTCGATAAATAAATCTTTTTTTCAATTTTTCTAACAAGTCCTGACTCCATTTACTGTAAAAAAAATTTTTTATTTTTTCAAATCTGTGAATGTCATAACATGCATTTAATTTAACGACTGTAGAACGCCAGAGGACCCCACTTATTCTCAAATGAGTTCTGTTTCTTATTTCTCTTGGCCAAGTAGCATTCAATATCCCTCGTTTTCAGCAGGAATTTCGAGGCGCCATCAAAAGAGGATTTAGTATTGCTATACCTACACAAATATATGTATTTTTTAAATAATAAAATAACATGATTGATTAGAACCGTCTCTTTATTACCTAAGATCATTTGGGACCCCGAAATTTTCTGCATTTGAATTCCGAGATCTTTTGTGTCTACATTGATATTATTTTCAACTTTGTTATCCAAACACTGATACCAGGCCTTCAAGGGGTCGAGCCAGAACGTATTTTTAATTTCCTTTTGAACTGCCATCACGGCTGTCGAGTCCAGCGTCCAAACATTGTGCCCAACTGTTTGGAATATCTGTTTTACTATTATGTTAAGGTTGCCTTGTTTATCTATTCCTTCTATCCATTTTATTTTAAGATATGACACGAATGACTGGATATGTATCATTCCCAATCCCCCTTTCTCATTTTTGACAATGGCTGTTTTATCTTATCTGTTTTACCATTCCATATGAAATTGAAAAATATTTTTTCTAAGTTTGTAATGAATATGGTCTCCGGATCAAGAAGGACTGAAAAAAGGTGAACCAATAGTGGAATAACAAATGTTTTAATAATTGTTATTTTCCCTATAGGGGTTAAATTACGTCTAGACCAGCTTCCTAGAATCTTTTTGATAGAACTCATTTTATCGTTATAATTCTTGCTGCTCGTTTCAGCTATATTAGGATAAAACCAGATTCCAAGTAGTTTAAAACCTCCGGGATCCCAGTTTATCCTATAGTGAGGACAGAGATTGACAGTACTTCCTTTATTCTGTCCAATCCACACTGCCAAGGACTTGTGAATGTTCAGGCGCAGCCCAGAGGAGTTGGAAAATTGATTCAGGAGGCCCATAGCTCTTTCTAACGATTCACGTGATCCGTCCAGGATAAGAGTGGTGTCGTATGCGTATTGTAATATTTTTATCTCAGAGTTCTCAATTTCTATTCCTTTGATTGATTTATCTTTTTTTACAGCAAGAGACAGAGTCTCTGCGACAAGAATGAAAATGTAGGGGGATATTGGATCCCCCTGTCGACAACCCCGTTTATTTGAAAAAATTCAGAAATGTACCCATTGTTCATGACACTGCTTTTTAAGTCTTTCTGAAAAATCTTAATCCACCGAATTATATCTATTCCGAAATTAAAAGACATGAGAGTTTTTTCTATGTAGTTCCACGACATGGAGTCAAAGGACTTTTCAAAGTCGATTAAGAAAAGCAGTCCTTGAATACTTTTTTCTTCGGTGTAATCTATTAAGTCGAATAAAAGTCTCGTAATTTCCCCAATAAACCTCCCCTTCATGAAACCTTTCTGTGTTTCGTCTATTAATGTGGGTAAAACTGTTCGGATTCTATTTGCTATGCAGGTTGATATAATTTTATAATCTACGTTTAATAGAGATATTGGGCGTCATTTTTTTTATGAATTTTCTACCTTTGCCACCCTTTGGTAGACAACATATGTAGCTCTGTTGCTGTAGATGCGAAAGAGTTCCTGTTTCAAAAGTGTGTCTAGCCGAGGGTAGAAGAAAAATCCCAATTTCCTCCCAGAAGAACAGATAGAATTCGGATGGAAAGCCATCTGATCCTGGGGATTTATAGCTTTTAATCTGTTTAACTGCATTGTTTAATTCAATTAGTGACAGAGGACCTTCGCAAGATTTTTTTTCAACATCAGTGAGTTTCACAGAGTGATTGAGAAAAAGATCGTCACTCGTTTCATTTAAGTTTTCTCTTCCATGTACATGTAATGTAACATGTAACTACATGCAGGCCAACTTGATTATACGTTAGCAGGTACGGAGGATCATTAATTCTTAATGTAAACAACCTGGCAAAGTAGATGAGAAAAGAAATGGGAAATAGTAAGAAGCTTGTACTGATCAGTCGAACTGTAGGATTCCAACTGGACATACTGGTATCTCTGTGCAACGTTTGGATACGTTAAAGAGTGATAGATTATGATCCTGCCACACAAATGCAGAATCAGGGTTAACCCTATCAGGCCGGGGGTGGGGGGGGGGAGAGGGGGCATTATGGCCCCCACTACCAAATTTTCTATCCTATCTCCGGAAATGATAAAAACGTGAGAGCTCCCACTCCCTGACTATTGGTTATAATATTGGGGTCATTTGGCGCCTACACTCTCAGAAATATTCAGGGAATAATCCTGAATAGATCAGGCTGCACATCCACAACTCAATTTCAGGGATTTTACCTGAAATTCAGGAATAATTTCCTGAAATTCAGGAGTATCATCCATGAATTGAAGTGTAACGTTTCGTCCCCGTTACCGTTCCGCTTGTCAACCCACGCCAAGCCGCATTCATTTACTGTCGATGACAAAATAGAGACAAACCCGGAACCACGAGGTAATTTCCACTTCTCGATTTTACTCGCCACAACAACCCGGTTTCTATTACAATCTGAACTCAATAGTCCCGAAACCGGACTTAACAAGTATGATCGTTACACCATCCCCACCAGAACAGTTTGAACACTGGGTTTCAAACTCAATAGGCTAACGGTGTGTGATATGGGATAGTTTCAACTTATGTCATTGGTAGCGTTAAACAAACTAAACGAATCTAAAATTACATTAACTTTCAACCAAAAGGGCCAACTAAAACATTAACTGCATTTAACTCCGTAGATTTAAATGTTCAAGTCACTGATCTTCTCAATCCACCGTCCATTCACAGCTTTACTACAATTTTTTTTCCACGAAGATCAATTATTACAGTTATTTTACGGCAAGTTTCTGATACACTTGTTCCGTGAAAGTTGGTCAAACTGAGCTTCTTTTAATCACTTAACTGTTCGGAATGAGAGTCCGACATCCACAGAAAATTAGTAAACACAAGTTCCTCTTAACTTCTGACCCATTTTGACCCACTCGCGTTTCTTCTGTCTGAGATTCAGCAAGTGTTCATTGAAACAAAAACAATTATTCACACTAAAGTCATTATGCCAAGCTGGGCGGGCCAAAGTCTCTCGTGGCCGTAGGTTGTATCTAGTCCTAGGTTCGCCATCACTATCACAGTCCGAGTGATGTACAGACACGTCATCTGAAGTATCACTGACTTCCCCGGGGTTTTGATCTAGCGGGGCACCATGTTCACCCTGTCCCCCCTGTGATTGAAGGGTCTGGGAAGTAGACCCCATCGTGGGTGTCTGGGGTCCACAAACCACTGGCACCTCTTCACCTTCATCAGTATCCGTAGCCGACTCTACATGTGTAGGTGATGGATCCTTCTGCGACACAGCACGATAAGTCTTCTTCTTCTTCTCCAGTTTGTTGGGCTTGGAATTCACCCTCGTTTGGCGCGAGTATGATAACTTCATGTCATTGAAGTGTACAGTTTTACTCTTCTTTTTCTGGCCACGAACAGGGACAACCCTGAAGTTGACTTCACTCAGTTTTTCAATGACCCGGTATGGTCCCTTCCATTTTTTGTGAAATTTAGCAGGTTCACCTGGCTTAATGTGTTTGTCACGAATCCATATTTCATCACCAGGTTTGTATGTACCACACTTAGAATTTTTATCATAATTTTGCCGTTGTCGTTTCTGAGCAGTTTTCAGCTCAGATCGAACATGCCTGTAGCTTGATTCGAGCTTCTGCTGAAGATTATCGGCAAAGTTAGTCTGATACATGTCGTCTGAATCCTCAGGTTTCCCAATCATAATGTCCAAAGGCAGTCGCATCTCGCGTCCGAACATTAACGCGAATGGTGTTTCCTGTGTGGAAAGCTGGACACTCGATCTATATGCCATTAAACAAGCAGGAAGGTGCTCATCCCAATCAGTACCTTTGTCACTAACCATTGTTGTCAGCATGGATTTCAGGGACTTATTGAAGTTCTCCACCTGCCCATTACCTTGAGGGTGGTAGGCAGTTGTTCTGCTTTTAGCCACATCCAAGAGTGTGCACATTTCTTGGAATATCTTAGACTCGAAGTTCGTTCCCCTATCCGAATGTATACATTCCGGTGTTCCATACCTAGTCACCCACTCGTTCACTAACATTCGTGCGCATGTTGTTGCTTTCTGGTTACGTAGTGGCCATGCCTCCGACCACTTAGTGAAGGCGTCTTGAGCGACTAGAATGTACAAGTTTCCCTTCTTCGAACGTGGTAGAGGTCCAATAATATCGACGTGAACCCGCTGGTTAGGGCGACCAACCGGTATAGGCTGTAGTGGTGCCTTAGCCCGTCGAGGCGGTGACTTACACTTCTGACAAACTGGACAGGACTGACAGTATCGTGTAACTGCTGATTTGAGACCTGGTCTCCAAAACCGTTGACGAACTTTGGAATCAGTTTTTCTCACACCAAGATGGCCGCCTGCGTAGCCATCATGAAGCTGTGCCAATGACGAGTTGATCATAGATTCTGGAACCACCAACCGATAATTCACGTCACTCAACGGACAAGGAGACTTGTAGTAGAGCACTCCATCTCGAATTACAAGGAATTCAAACTGAGCCCAAATGGAACGGGTGAGCCGACTACACTGTTGAAGCTCCTCTACCGTTGGTTTAACATGGGATGTCTTCAAATGTTCAAGTACTGGGGAAATGTCTGGATCTTCGGACTGAGCTTTCACAATGTCAGGAGAATAAGAATCGATCTGCACCTCCTGAACTCTTTGCGGTTGTATAACTTGAACGGGATCACACGTGGCACTTCCTTTAGGTCTCTGACGGTCCGTCTGACCACAAGATGGACAGTCACCATGTTGCTTCACTCTACGAGGCCTTCGCGAGAGAGCATCCGCATTGCCATGGTTTCTGCCAGGGCGATGCTCTATCACAAACTCGTATTCCTGAAGTCTCTCCAACCACCTGGCAACTTGTCCTGTCGGTTCACGGAACTGTAGAAGCCATTTAAGGGCCATGTGATCAGTTCGTACTAGAAAACTTTTCCCTAACAAGTAGTACCGAAAATGTTCAATGTAGGAGACCAGAGCCAGCATTTCTCTTCGGGTAGCACAGTAGTTTAACTCTCCAGAATGTAAGGTCCGACTTCCATATGCGATTACACGCTCTGATCCGTCAGGTTGTCGCTGTGACAAAACTGCACCTATAGCTACATCACTCGCGTCAGTGTCCAGAACAAACATTCCTGCATTTTCTCGAAAGTCCGGGTAAGCCAGAATGGGCGGGTTAGTTAGACGATTTTTCAGATCCTCAAACGCCGACTTTTGACTTACTGTCCACTCGAATTCAACATTTTTCTGTGTTAACCGATAGAGCGGTTCAGCTATTTTGGCAAAGTTTGGCACAAAGCGTTTATAATATGTAGCGAGTCCTAGAAAGCTCCTTACTTCGCCAACAGTGGTCGGGGTTGGCCAATCACGAACCTGTTCGACTTTCGCAGGATCAGTTTCAATTCCTGCTTCGCTCACTACGTGACCCAGAAACTTCACGCGTTTTTGCAGAAGCTTGCACTTTTGAGGTTTCAGTTTAAGATTGGCATCTCGCATGTGCTGGAAAACCGATCTCAGCCGATCCAAATGTTGAGCAAAATCCGACGAGAATACCACAACGTCGTCGAGATATACTAAACAATAACGCCAATTTATGTCATCTAGAGCCATGTTCATCAAACGCATAAATGTTCCTGGCGCATTTGTCAGACCAAAAGGCATAACCAACCATTCAAACTGTCCCCGGTGAGTTACAAATGCGGTCTTGCCACGATCCGCGGCCCTCATGCTCGTTTGCCAATAGCCACTGGCAAGGTCCAAACATGAGAACCAGGCTGAGCCACTAAGAGATTCTAGTGTGTCATCCACACGAGGAATCGGTTGCGCGTCTTTTACACACTGTTGATTTAATCTTCGATAGTCAACACAGAATCGTAGACTGCCATCCTGCTTCTGGGCCAAGACTACCGGGCTACTCCATGGGCTATTTGATGGTTGGATGAGTTTGTGTTCCAGAAGTTCATCAGTGATTTTGTCCAGAGCTTCTCTCTTGTGTGGTGGAACACGCCTTGGTGGTTGCTTGATTGGTCGTGATTGATCAGTTTCTATGCCGTGCTCAACAATCGTGGCTCTCCCCAAATCATACGGTCCCTGAGAGAACACATCAACATAATCTTCAATCAATTCGACTAGCTGGCTTCGCTCTGGCTTCGTAATTTGAATCTTTGAAATTTCTAGTTTTTCTAGGAGACTATCTGAACAACCACTCTTAGGAGAGGAATGGCTCTCAGAAACAGAGTCATTTAGATTAGCACAGTTAATAACGTTCAATGGGTGGAACCAACCAATCACCTGTCCAGCTTTGAGATTAACTGGTTCGTTTGCAAAGTTAGCTATTCGTATAGGAACAGAACCCTTATCCGGCACAACGATAGAGTGGGCTAATCGTACCTGAGAGCACACACCGTCTTTCTCCTCCAGAATACCTGGTGTCCTGTCGTTACGTCCAGACCCATCATGAATTATGCCGTGTAGAATAGTTTCGGTTCCACTAAGAACAGTAACTTTCTCCTCAATTGTCACGCGACAAACCTGTGGTTTTTGTCGCTGTTGCCTCAAGGGGATCTCAATATCCCTAATCCTCAGTGTCCCTATGTCGAATGAGATGCTGCATCCATAAGCACTGAAGAAGTCACTCCCTAGTAGACAATCCTCATGCAAGTCTTCCACGATAACCATGGGATGAGACATGCTTATTCCACCCAAACGTAGATCTATGTCTGCCGAACCGAGAACATGGAGGTTCTGTCCCGATGCTGTGTGGAGTGAGCCAGTCACAGGCCTCAACAGGTCTTCTCGACATTTTCCGCTTTTTCGCCATGCCTCACCTTTAAGGACTGTAACTGCTGCACCAGTATCCAACAGCATAGGAACTTGTCGATGATTCACCAGGCCTGTTAAATACAAACTTGTGTCGTGCAATTCGACAAGTCCAATGTTACTCGAAACAGACTTGCCAGTATTTGGCTCAGACTGAGGATTCCTTGAGGCATTTACTGATTCCTGGGAGACCACCCGCCCCGTTGGGTCCCCCGGCTTTCGTTTCCCGAGCGATGGGGACATGAACGTCGATAATGGCCTGGCTCAGAACAGGAAAAACACAGTCCTGACCTACTTCCGGTTGTTGACTGGTTCCCTGCTGCTTGATTTTTCTCTAATTGCTCCATTCTAGCCTCCATACGCGTCATCATCTGCATAAGCTGTTGCATCTCAGTTTCAGTTTTATTTGCACTGGCCTGCGAGGTTTGATTTGCTTTGGCCTGTGCCACAGCAACGATCTGGTCCTTAACATCCGGTTCCACGTTGCCAATGCCTTTGGATTTAGCAGACTTGGGGTTTTTCTGCTGACTAAGAATCCTTGCTGTTTCCAATTGACGGACTGTACGAACTGCTTCGGCTAGGCTGCCCGGTTGAGACAAGTACAGCTGTTGGCGTGCCTGGTCATTAATTGTTACCCCAATTAGAAACTGGTCACGTGCTAGTTCATCCTGGAGTTCTTGACCCACATCAGGATAGGCATTCCGTGCGATTTCTCGCAGTTCGTCAGCAAATAACTCATAAGTTTCATTCTGTTTTTGCTCTCTGGATTTAAGTTGAAGTTTATAATCTTCTCGACTAGTTCCTTGACTGAATCGAGCTAGCAGAGCTTCAGTAAATTCAGTGTAACTGAATCTATCACTTATATGTAGGTTCTCTACAGCTGCATATGGCTGGTGGTCAAGGCGCATCAAAAGGTGCTGTTTTCTCTCACGAATAGGAATTCCAACTAAGTCGGCATAGTTATCGAACCTGTCCAACCAAATACGAAAGTTATGTCCATTTGCATAATTCTTTGGTGCCTGTATGGTGGGTTGACGTCGGAGTACTTCATTACCGTTTCGCCGGAGTCTGTTTTCTAGTACTGACGTCAGAGCCTCAACTAACCTATCAGCTGATCCCAAATCCGTTCCCGTTCCGGCTTCGGCGTTTTCCTGGTCAAGATTTTCATTACCACCCTCCTGACTGGCCATTTCGATGATTTTGTGATTTTTATGGCGTTTAATCGTCTGGAATAATTTTATTTGATTGATAGGATGGTTCAACAATGTTCTGTTATTGATTAAAACCAGTTAACCGGTAATCTGTCTGTTTCAGATCGTAAAGTTCATTTGTTCATAATGCTTTATATCGGGTTATGAAAGGACCAGTTTTCAACATTTACCGAGTTACTCAATGTTTTTTTTTTTGTTGTTGTCTGGGCGTCATCCCACACGCTGCCACCACTGTAACGTTTCGTCCCCGTTACCGTTCCGCTTGTCAACCCACGCCAAGCCGCATTCATTTACTGTCGATGACAAAATAGAGACAAACCCGGAACCACGAGGTAATTTCCACTTCTCGATTTTACTCGCCACCACAACCCGGTTTCTATTACAATCTGAACTCAATAGTCCCGAAACCGGACTTAACAAGTATGATCGTTACAGATCGGTGTGTATATACTAGTACACCATCATTACCTACATGCATACAACCGGGGTCCTCACAGAGACGTGAAAAACACTACAAGACCAGCATTACCTATACAACTGAGGATCTAATAGATGTGCACAACAAGGAAGACCACTGAACACAAATTGGTTTAAGATTACCAATTTATTGAAAAACATTATTTTTGCAAAGAGTTTACATGTAAGCATCACATTTGACATCACTTATTCAGTTGTGATAATAACATGAATGACAGTCGAAAATGATATAATCATAAAAAAGTACTTGTTAAAAAAAATGCTTGTTATTGATGTCAAGCGACAAACTTGTGATTCAATGATCACATGACTTAAAGCAGGTTAGCATGGTCTAGCATTTACTCTGCCTTGTCATGAAAGTGATTGAGCATTGACCCATCCATGGCCAACAAAAAAAGAGTGGAGTAACATATTTATACTAGTATAACATCAGAATAAACATGAATTAACGGAAGGTTAAACTAGAATCCATGGGCTTTGATGACATTTCGGAAGAATTATAATTGATTGTCTGGAAATCCAAAATTTGTCCGCAATAACCCATTAATTCCTCTAATAATTCAATCACAGGAAGTGAAATTATCCACCATAAAATCAGAGGGTGATCAAACTTATCAGAGCAGAAACTAACAAAAATAATCCATTATTTATTTGTTACTTTTAAAGAGCTAATTCACTTAATGAAAATATGCATCAAATAACACAACAAGGCAGAGCAGGCAAATTGGTGGAAAATGAAAATGATTTCAACAATCACATTCTCTGTGACGGCCAAGCATGTCTGATTTTTGTCAACTGCTTGAAAAGGAAAGGAATATGAAAACAGTACCTGATGCATCGTCAATGAATCGTCAACAGCTGGATGAATCACATCCGATGTCGAATATCAAGACCTTTGGAATGTCATTACATACCATCATAATGCGATATTAGGCACTATATTCAACAGCCTTTTCAGTTTTCTTTTAAACAGCTGACAAAACTTTAACATACAAGGCAATCACATAGAATAGTGGTTGTCATAATTATTAAATGTTTTCTAAATGTATAATTTCAAAAAGTGAATTAGCTCTTTAATGTTTTGTGAAGGTGATCAAAGGACCTGGCGCAGTTTAGCGACGGAGGTTATGGCCCGACAAGCTGCAGTTCGAGCGCCGAAAATTAAATATTACATATGAAAGAAATTCGCCAGTTATCAAAGATAACACAACCATGTTGTATGCTCAGAGAAATTATGGGACACTGGGATTTACGGTTCTTGAATTACAGCATGTTGAAGTAGTACATTTGTGCTAAATCGTCAATTTTGAGGTGAAAACAGCACCCATTTCTCTTTGTAAGTAGTATATGAAGCCAGTCCAGAACCAAAATAAACTTTACACAGAAATGTTTCTGTCACTACGTTTCCATTGTTCAAAGACGGTTTTGGTTCTTGACTGGCTTCATATGTTTACAGAGGGAAACGTGTGCTGTTTTACCTCAAAATTGACGATTTCGCACAAATGCACTTCATTAACATGCCATAAAGCAGTGTCCCATAATTTCTCTGAGCATGAATTTCCTTCATATGTAAATAATATTTAATTTTCGGCATTCAAACTGCACCACATGGGGCCAAACCCTCGCTAAACCGCGCCAGATCCTTTATTAGCACAACCAAATGATTTTTTCCCACAAAACTGGAGGCAAATGTATCTTAATAGGATGCTCAATACTTCGGGGAATTACCATACCAGTCCTCATCAAAGCCCATAGTTTGCTTATTTTTTGTTCTAGATTCAAAGCAAGCTGTGTACATTTCAACTAATTCTCAACGCTATTCATTCACAAATCAAAAAGTTACATCTGAGCATCACCGGTGAATTCGGAATTATTAAAGCATGGCATCTTAAAGGGATTCCTTTAATGCCAGATCTCCAGAATTGAAATTATAACACAGGTAGCACATGCTCCAGTGAACCTAATTCTAAATTTACAACATTAATTGTCCATGAAATAGTATCAGATGAGTACATAACATGCACATGTAAGTAATACAATCTTGTAATATTTTGACCATATTAAATTTGGATACAGATGAAACCTTTCTCATCAGCTCATGGCATTCGTTATAGCCCATCAACTGCATATAACATGTATAATATGGAGCAATGGCAGGACTGATTGTACATCATTGTTCAAACAAGAGCCAATATGGTGTGCTCAAGAAGCATGTACCCAGTCTAAATTCATGATACCACAAATGAGAGTCAATCCACATTCACAAGTACTCAATTTACATTAACGAGTACGCGACCCACACGAGTCTTTAATTTTCAACACTGTCAATCCATATTCGCCAGCACTCGATCTACATTAACATGTACTACATGATTCATGAGTACGCAACCCACAAGAGTATTTCATCATCAACGCCATCAATCCAGTCACCAGAACTCGACCTACATTAATGAGTATGCGACCGACAAGAGTATTTAATCAACACCGTCAATCCAGTCACCAGAATTCGACCTACATTAATGAGTATGCGACCGACAAGAGTATTGAATCATCAACGCTGTCAATAGTCACCAGAACTCGACCTACATTAATGAGTACGCGGCCCACAAGAGTATTTAATCATCAACACTGTCAATCCAGTCACCAGAACCGACCTACATTAATGAGTACACGGCCCACAAGAGTAATTAATCATCAACGCCGTCAATCCATAGTCACCAGAACTCGACCTACATTAATGAGTATGCGACCCACAAGAGTATTTAATCATCAACGCCGTCAATCCATAGTCACCAGAACTCGACCTACATTAATGAGTACGCGGCCCACAAGAGTATTTAATCTTCACCAAGTCAATCCATTCACCAGCACCCGACCTACATTAATGAGTATGCGCCGGACAAGAGCATTTAATCTTCAACACCGTCAATCCATATTTGCCAGCACTCGACCTACATTAATGAGTACGCGACCCACAAGAGTAATTAATCTTCAACACCGTCAATCCATATTCACCAGCCCTCGACCTACATTAATGAGTATGCGACCCACGTACAGGAGTATTTAATGTTCATCAACAGTCAATCCATATTCGCCAGCACTCGACCTACATTAATGAATATGCGACTCACAAGAGTATTTAACCTTCAACACCATCAATCCATATTCGCCAGCACTTGACCTACATTAATGAGTATGCGACCCACAAGAGTATTTAATCTTCATCAACACCATCAATCCATATTCGCCAGCACTCGATCTGCATTAATGAGTACGTGACCCACAAGAGTATTTAATCTTCAACACCGTCAATCCATATTCGCCAGCACTCGACCTACATTAATCAGTATGCGACCCACAAGAGTATTTAATCTTCATCAACACAGTCGATCCATATTCACCAGCACTCGATCTACATTAATGAGTATGCAACTCACAAGAGTATTTAATCTAAATTAACACATAATCCACATTCACAAGTACTCAATCTACATTAACGAGCATGAAATCTACATTAATCAGTATGCGATCCGCACAAGTATTTTAACTACATTAAAACAACCGAGATTCACATCTACATGCTCGGGGCAACAGCACCACCTGGTGGCCAACTAAAGCCACAAAAATACAAACAGTAAAATCCTCAGGCCTACATGTAGGAAGATAATACAAAAAGTTTGATGAAAAAGTCTGCAAGTATCCATTTCTACCATTCTTGAGTTTTACATAGTACACTAGTAGTGTAACTCCAAAAAGAGAAAACTTCTTGTTCACTTTAAATATTTTGGCCTTTATTTTGCCATCCTCAGTAAAGTTCTGAGCGTGCGTAACAAGATATATGAACACAGTTCACAAAGGGCATCACGACAATAGGGCGAGAAGGGGAGAATAGGCATGAGTATACAGAGAATCGGTAGAGATACAGAGAGTCTGAATGAATATAATGCGCATGTATTAAAACGTATACATCTACCTACAAATACCCCTTACTTTTCAGATAATTGTTTTATCTGTAGGTACATGTATACGTTTTAATACATGCGCATTATATTCATTCAGACTGGTACATACTCTCTAATTGTTTTAGTTTACTTTGTCTACCGATTCTCTGTATACTCATGCCTACTCTCCCCTTCTCGCCCTATTGTCGAGAATGTGTATACTAGATTTACTTTACTGAGGATGACAAAATAAAGGCTGAAATATGCATCAATAGTCAACATGACTTTTCGGAGTTATACCACTAGTGTACTATTCTGTAAGATTCTCAAGATATTGATGTTTGGAATGGCAGAAACAGAGACGGAGATGGTGACGACAGTATCTATTTTGTGGAAATGCTCTAATTAACGAGTATTTTATCTACATTAACAAATGATCAATCCTCATACACAAGCACTCATACTACATCATGTACCTTCACCTTCATGGCCTACCTTGTACGAGACTACTTTTAGGGTGAAAAATGGAAGACAAATTGGAACGGAAATAACGGTAACACGAGAATGACGAGATGAGCCAAGTTTTCGATATACAGTGTAACTATGGCTTTCTTTTGACATGCTACAGTACAGCTAACCACTATACATATACCTTTCCCAAACTGTCCCCATACCATTTGCAGACAGTATGGGACCTCGATCGCAGCATAAGAGAGCATTCCAGCAGTATGTATGCAATAAGAGGAGGGCGGCAAAATGTCTGGATTTTTACGCTAGGTTAAATTTTGCGACTGAGTATTCATAAATGTTGAATACGTTTGCTACATTGTACTAAATGTATGCTAACGGACAATATTGAATTCTTTGTATGCTTTCTTAGAGCTAATGATGTTTTTCACACAAAACTTAATTTGTTGCCAGGGTCTTCGACTTAATGACTTAATTATTTTGCTATGGCATCCTCACAAGCACGTTTTCCTGGCACCTGTAGCAGCTGAATACATTTCCCCAGTTGCCTCTTGACAGCACTTTTCTCATCTGCAGTCCAGGGTCTACGTTCTTTCTTCTCAGCATCTTCAGGTTTCACACCTGCAGACCTGAACCTTAAGTTTGGCTCACCCTTCTTTACTTTGGTGACCTGTAAATGGGGAGATATGCAATTTAAATTTAACATGTTTAATGAGGCAATCACCCTACAGAGTTTCAGTGTCGTGATATATAAAAATGTTTGTGCCAACCGTTTTGAGCTATTTTAGATTGTTACTAGGTTGTTCTAAATAGCCAACAGTCTCATACACTTCTGCATACAGCAAGTTGTAGAACTGAAATAAGATCTCAAACTAGGCTGTATGCAATGATGCACTGCCGATGTGTTATAATATACAATGTTCATACATACATCAATATTTTATGGAACAGACTTAAGAAACAAAAGAAGTCCCTTCATTATATCAACCTTCATTGACCTTTGAATAATGGGTGATCAAACCGATGGTATGGAACAGTTTAAGTAAAAAAAGGTGAGTAATGATACAAAATAGAATGCTCTGTACATAAGACAAATCTTTTCAGGAGATACATGTAACTTTCCCCACCATCACTATGCCCACTTAAGAAGTGACTGATTCCAAACTCTATGAGAATATGACATCATTTTTCAGAGGGACATCTTCTCCTTATGGAGTATGTATTTAACGCTGCTTTTCAGCAATATTCCAGCTATATCAGCAATGGTGCCTGCTTGGAACAGAGTGGAATTAATGCCGCCATTTTTATAGCGCTGCCACACTGGAGAAACCGTGCCCGCAGAGAGCACATCTGACATGGCATCCCATCCGGTAACATTATCCTGACACCTGGCCAATCAGTTCTTGGTCTATTCTCAATGCCCAGCACCAAGAGAGAAAGCACCAAGTGCCAGTTTTTTAGTCTTTGGTATGACCCGGCCCGAGTTTGAACACCCAGGATCTCCCACTTTTGGGTCTTGAAATGGTTTGGAATTCCATAAGCTCCGAGGTGTGGGAACCCTGACAACACTGTAGCATACTCATCTGTCAGAGGGCTATAATGTTATGCAGTGTTTCCTACTCTCACTGCATAAAAGACATGACATACATGTAAGGTCATGATTCTATAAAGGTGATGCACTTGCCCAAAAAATATGAATATGGACATGCATATGTGTATCGCGATAACTTAAGTCAGTATCTGTTCAGCCTAG
>JAVTVY010014482.1:0-65024 GCA_036873755.1 Hanleya hanleyi | reverse complement strand
TGGAAGGCGACATGTTCTGGTACTGACATGGGCCAGTTTGTGGAGAGCATGGTGGAAGGCGACATGTTCTGGTACTGACATGGGCCAGTTTGTGGAGAGCATGGTGGAAGGCGACATGTTCTGGTACTGACATGGGCCAGTTTGTGGAGAGCATGGTGGAAGGCGACATGTTCTGGTACTGACATGGGCCAGTTTGTGGAGAGCATGGTGGAAGGCGACATGTTCTGGTACTGACATGGGCCAGTTTGTGGAGAGCATGGTGGAAGGCGACATGTTCTGGTACTGACATGGGCCAGTTTGTGGAGAGCATGGTGGAAGGCGACATGTTCTGGTACCGACATGGCCAGTTTGTGGAGAGCATGGTGGAAGGCGACATGTTCTGGTACTGACATGGGCCAGTTTGTGGAGAGCATGGTGGAAGGCGACATGTTCTGGTACTGACATGGGCCAGTTTGTGGAGAGCATGGTGGAAGGCGACATGTTCATTTGGAATGGGAAGGCTCCCTGTTTTCCAGTTGAATGACATTCGGTAACACCGTTCAGCTGTCAATGGTGGCAAAATGAAATTAAAACACGGTGAACAGACATCAGGACTTTTACAGTTAATGTACCGCAAAGTGAATATGGTCATGTCAAGTAGATTTATGCATCTGGAGGCTTCAGATTATTGGCGAATTTCTATGCTAATACATAACAAGTAGCGAAAATATTGGTGGTCTTCTTCCACCTCAACCTGTAACCATCTGGGTCATCTACACGCCGTAAGACTGACCCTGGAATCGTTTGTATCCATTTTCAGCCTACTTTCGGAAACTTTATGAGGGAATTCCCCGAAAACAACACCACGTGATGTCGTCAGCCAATCAGCTAAACTCTACCGACGTAACCCCAACGTAACCCGCCATTTTCGAGTCATGGGCTGTCCTACTTGTTCAAAATTACAGATCTACAACACCTCTTGGATGATACGGAAGTTATTCATATCTGTATCTTTTGTAAGCTCAGACAATATATGTTTCAGAATTAGTAAGAAAAGTCTGTAATTTAATAGATTTCTCGAGTCTGCCCTCCGCCGGATGAAGGGCGAACAGTATACGGTAAAGTATCGGATATCGCTCCGCAATAATGGAGACACACGATTCGCAAGTCATCTCATGGATGGCGAAGTGTACGCAAATGCTTCCACCTCAGTCTTATTCTCCCCACGGCGGAGAAGAGTTCCAATTTCTTTGGCACTGAACTGTAACCCAAAACATGCGTATCTTTCCATGGCGTACACTGCAAAAAAATTGTGTTGAAGCCATTTTAATACCAAAATCATTTAATGGTGTTGAAAATAACACAATTTATGTTAAAATCAACACGAATTGGTGCTGAAAACAGCATGATTTTGTGTTGATATGTTGATTTCAACATTCCAACGCAAAATATATATGTTGAAGCCATTTTAGCACCAAATTGTGTTAAAAACAACACAATTTTTTTTGCAGTGTATATCCAAGGTAAGGTTTTGAATGATCTCTTGATTAAGCCCTCAATCTTTCTGTTGGACACATGTACGTGTATACCTCTAGGGACTAGGTTTTATTACGACCCGTTTCTTTCGACCTACAGCAGTCGGAAACAAGCTGGACGGACCGTAATTGTCCGAGTGTGTTTTCGGTTCTGTTTATCAATTAACTCAATACGAGACAGAAATTCCCCAGTAGAGTTTCCTAACGGGCCCTGGTTTTCAACAATTAGCGCTAATCCCTCGGTAGTTGGGAAACTCCATCCACAAATCACTGGGTTTGTCTTTTGCATAGTCGCGATAAGGTGAATACGCCATGTTTTATAAGGTATTCTTTCAGATCGTATCCATGCAAAGTCACCAAGTTTGAATTACCATTTGACCTTTTTCTGTGCGCCAGGACCAAAATGTTGCTAAATCTTTTAGGTTATTGACTCACTATAGCTATTACTCTGAGGAGCCAATCCTCTGACGGAATAGCTGAAAGATACCGCCTTCAGGCTGTGAAATTTCGGGCTAAATCAATGCACCCATTGACAATCGTAAAAAAATCTCAATTGTGTGGACATGTTGACGTATTAGGGAGATGCGTTGTGTCTACTCAACTTCCCACAGCGCCTCCCTTTCACAGTCTCACCCCATGCAACCCTGCTCAACCACCTCGCTGGGGGTCTAATAATACCCCAGCCACCAGTCAGATTTTTAGACTGGATTCGGGGCCGCGAGCACATCGCCGGATGTGACATCATATATAGTAAAATAGATGTTTGCCGAAAATTTCGATTACTTTTCATGTCTGCATAATACCTCTGTTGACCTAGCGTTAAAAAGAATTATCTTGAGATTATTTTCCCTGTTTATCTGGACAAAGCATATGAAAAGTAGTTCGCTATTGTGCAAAACTGAAGGAGTTGTTCGGCCGGATTCCAACTGAACCGTGCGTACATGGATATGTCATAGCAACGTAGTAGAGGTCAACTTCCGCTATTGGAGGCAGGGATGTTAATGAGCCTGTGAAATGTTGCATGCGCTGTGAGGAGGATAATGCATTGTGTCTCCTCAACCTCCCCACAGCGCCTCCGTTTCAGAGTCTCACTCCACGCAACCATGCTCCCATTTGCGACAGAAGATCTTTACGACGTTTTTATGACATATAAGGGAAAACCCACGCACACGCGGTTCAGTTTGAATCCGAACGAACAACTTCCCCATTTTGCACATCAGAGCGCTACTTTTTATGTCCGTTCGCCAGACAATAACGGGGAAAATAATATCTAGATCATTCTTTTTAACGCTAGGTCAACAGATGTATACTACAGAATTTAAAAGTAATCGGAACGTTTGACAAACACCGATTTTACTGTTTATGATGTCACTTCCGGTAGTGTGCAAGACTGAGGTCAAGGTCACTTTCTGTAGACAATTAATTGAAACATGCACCGACCCCAATGTCCAGACTGATCTTCCAGGTCAGTAGATCATACCAGGTTGAAATGGATTTAAATGGCGGAAGTTCTCCTTAGGTGAAGTTACATTTGTCGATACAGTTTGACGTCTCACAACACGATAGACTCACGAGAGGGTTGGTTTACGCTAAATGGCTGTTACCACGCTATCTGCTCACCAAGACTCAAAGATTAGAAGGAGAAAAAAACGATTTAGACTGCTTGCACAAATCTGACATTTATCAATTGATAAAAACATTCAGCGACAGGTCCAGAGAAAAATATGATTGGTGCTTAGATAAAAGTTATTGGTAAAGTACATTGTTGTTATAGAACCGGAGCTATCACACCGGCGTATATTATGCTCACAACCTGGGAATTAAAATCAGTTAATGAAGCCTACTCATTACATTCGCGATGTCTGCCTGCCTGTCTGTGTTTCTTTTACTCGATAAGCGCGTGATGTAGAAATACAATTTATACGTCGTTGTACAGAGTCATGATTCGTGTTCGTGAGATCACGACTCTCACGTAAATGGTAGCCATGCCACTATTTCGAAAGCGAGGCTTCCTCTTACATCATTGCTTCAAGGAACTTTTTCCGTCTTTATTAACAGTCAACATTCAATTCGAAAATCTGAAACGCTTGAACGGCGTAATTACATTACTAATAAAGGCAACTTTATCACCCTAAATATACTCATGACGATAAAGCGTGAGTAAGTGGTCTTCTCAGCGGGATTCTAACAAAAATAACAGCGACTGTGTTAATTATTTGAAGAGATTAGTGAACAAATTCTTGCAATCAGTTGATGAACCTAATCCTTAACCCAGAAATTAAAATAATTATGAGCTGTTTTGCCATTTATTAATAAACGACAGATCGACGTTCGAAAAGAGAGAAAACACTATTGCTTCGTTTAAGGGTTGATTGTAAAGAAATAGTTCACCAGTTTCTTGCGTTTTTACATTTATCACTCTGTCGATGTAATACAGACGTACTACAAAGTAACCGAGTGCACTCATTTCTATACGTGATGTCAACGACTGGCATATCACTACATAACAAAACAGTGGCCTATTTGGAGCGGAAGGACACTACGCGCGTGGTGAGGTCAAGGGTTTTCGACTTCCGGCCAAAGTCCTTAATTAAAGACTGGGTCATATTTCCAAAACCGCAAGGCCACTGTAAGATGGCAAAATGTCTTATGGGTTATATATCTTATGTATAAAGTATAATTTCCTGGACATAGTGAACTATGAACACAGCGATCCTCACGATTTATGAGGTTCAATGCAATTCTCCCTGTATCATTTAGCTTAAGTGGCCCATCGTTCTTTGCTGGGATATCGAATTTCATCTGTTTACCATGCATTAACATGATATAGAATTGCATGCTTCTAGGCAATTCGAGTTAGTGGATTATTCAGAGACATTGAACATTATACATGATGCAAAATAATTTTACGACATAATACAATTAGGGCCAGTATCTGCTCGTGTGCGGTTCTGTAAAAGGCACACAATACAAAAACAAGTGGAAAGGAAAATGTTAAAGAAAATATCGCGATACAGGGCAATCATCGTGGTGGTTCCTAACAAAAAGCAATATCATACAAGATATATGATCTCTAATACGCTAAATCAATCACTTTATAAAATAGACATAGTCTCTTACACTAATACATCAAAGACATAACTATGTACAACAATCGATTTGTCAAATGGAATGGATAGGTTAGCGTTTTTTATCAAACGCCGATTTTCTGAACTTGTGCCTCATTTTTTCCAGCTCATTACTTTGTCTGCATAGGAGAACTCTCGTTCTTAAAACATCGAACTCAATATACCAGTACTAAGGTAATCCGTCTACAGTCTGCCTTTGTCATCACGGAGTCTATCGGAATAGCATGTCTATTCCATCGTATTTTTATAGAGTATTTACTCGACATGTCATCATTGTTCCTTTAAGAAAGAACAGGCACATAAGCTTTGGTCAACTCAAACAGTGAACCATGGCTTCAGCTAACTGTTCGTTAAAAAATGATGGAGGATGAAGGATATCTTCCTTGTTTGCGTAATTGACAATCTAAACAAATCGAGTCCCTATTCTCATATTCCATGAAATTGTAAATATGTGAACTTGTGCGAGCTTATCTTCTACAGTTTCGGGCCGATCGCCCAGAACTGGACATGAGTGTCATGTTTTTATCACCAATATATGGTGATGACCTGAAATCTACATTCAATGCTCATCACCATTTATTGGTGGTCACCTGTACTCATCACCAATATATGGTGATGACCTGAAATCTACACGCAATGCTCATGAACATTTATTGGCGGCGACTTGTACTCATCACCAATAAATGGCGAAGACCTGAAATCTACACGCAATGCTCGTCACCATTTATTGGTGGTCACCTGTACTCATCACCAATATATGGTGATGACCTGAAATCTACACGCAATGCTCGTGAGCATTTATTGGCGGCGACTTGTACTCATCACCAATAAATGGCGAAGACCTGAAATTTACACGCAATGCTCATGAGCATTTATTGGCGGCGACTTGTACTCTCACCAATAAATGGCGCAGACCTGAAATCTACACGCAATGCTCATAAGCATATATTGTCGGCGACTTGTACTCATCACCAATAAATGGTGATGACCTGAAATCTACACTCATTGCTCATCACCATTTATTGGTGGTCACCTGTACTCATCATCAATAAATGGTGATGACCTGAAATCTACACCCAGTGTTTATCATCATTTATTGGCTGTGACGACTTGAAATCTACACTCATTGCTCATAAGCATTTATTGGCGGCGATATGTACTCATCACCAATAAATGGCGAAGACCTGAAATCTACACGCAATGCTCATCAGCATTTATTGGCGGCGACTTGTACTCATCACCAATAAATGGTGATGGGCCATCGCCATTTTGTTTTCTGTGTAGAATGCCGCATACTGGCTTCTTGATGCGGTGATATGACCGAAACTGCTTGTATAATATCAACCAAATTTTGAATATCCTGTCCTAAAATGTAATCGGTGAC
Source organism: Hanleya hanleyi (assembly GCA_036873755.1). Lineage (NCBI taxonomy): Eukaryota > Metazoa > Mollusca > Polyplacophora > Lepidopleurida > Hanleyidae > Hanleya > Hanleya hanleyi. The sequence goes on along the minus strand of JAVTVY010014482.1, from coordinate 58,998 downwards.
TCATAAAATTAGTCAGGGACATTTCCTGAATTACAGGGATTTGCCCCGAATTTCAGGCTGTACAACTGCAATCCAGTTCCAAGGAGAAAAACATTATGACTTTCAGGATCTATTCCCTGGATTCAGAGGTGAAAACTCTGAAATTCAAGAAATTGTCCTGAATTTCAGACTGAAATCCCTCGAAATAAATTGCAATTGAATAGCCTGACCTGAGAGTGAATAAATACCCCTGTAATTTGTTTGGTGAAATACAGGTAACGATTGCACGATGTACCAGAGTTCACTGATCTTGGCGCCATTAAAAGAAATAATTACATTCCTACGGTGTATCAGGGGATTTTTTCACAATAACTTGTCTGTTTACAGGTAGGTGTTAATTAGAACGGCATTAATTTTCAAGGTTTCGAGAAATATTTTTACAGAAAATTGTTTTCACATGAGCGGTAATAGGTAAACCTGAAAAGGACGATGCGATTTGCTGTGTGGGTAAGATGAATATGAGCGTTATCAAATATTTACTGCGGAACATGTAACATTTGCTGCGGGACAATCAATTTTGCTGCGGGACATCAAGCTAGTGTTCGTCGTACAAAGGATTATGGATGTCTGGGCAAACGTTTTGTATTCAACAGACAATGGTGTGTGCGAAATGATGAATGCGTTTGATGGTATAAGACACAGACGAAATGTCACGGGGCGAGAATGAGGGACGAAGGCACGCTTTCCAAGACTAACACCATATTTGCCATTCAGGTTTCGTGTTATAATTACTACCGAAAGCTCTTCGTAAAATAGGTAGGAAGGATGTCGAGCAATATTTGCTGTGCCCGAACGTATCGCACGTGAGTAATTTCGACCAACTCAGCCACAATGTAGCCAATTAGATTTCGACATGGCATTTGCTGCAGAATAGCCGAAACCGCACCGAGTCGGTGCGAGAGGAGGAATCGCTAAAATGTTTGCACTTTATTTTAACGAAGTGTGCGAATACACAGTCGTCTGTGGCACAAATTGCACCGAGCTAGTAACAGGCACGATTCTCTGGCCAATAACCCGGGCAAACACGTGAGAACACCGACCTGGAGGCGAGTGATGTAGTTAAATGCCGGATTGCCTTAATCAAGTTATGTTGCAGTGCTATCAGGCAAAAGCGCAATTTTTCATATGCTATTTTCCCGACTGCGATCTTGTCGGTTATAACAAGACCGCTATGGTACATGAATATAGCTATTAAAAGCAGTCCCCGGGCAATAGTTCCCTGGACATCGAGTCCGATTATCCGTACGTGATACAGGTGACGTTAATTGATTTCCCTAACAAAACTGACAATACATCAAGTGATCCAAAGTTTAAGACTTAACCATACATGTTCTATCGACTGAGAATTGGAAAACAGATGCATTTCCAAATGTAGGCTAGACCCTATTCGTTTGTGCGATACAGATTCTAGAACGCATCAATAGTGAAATATGTATATGCGTAGGCTCATCTGTAACAGTTTGCTATCCAGTGGTCTAACATTCGCGCTGATTGGCTACATTCGAATCATGACGCGCCTACATTAGAAGCGCTGTGATTGGTTAATCTATTTTTATAGCGAGGATAGCCCTGGAATATCATATTGTACATATTTTTATAGCGAGGATAGCCCTGGAATATCATATTGTACATATTGGGTCTGACATGCGCGCGCACTCTGAGAAAGGGAAACCTCACTCTCGATAAAGCTCGCTAACAGGCCTAGTAAGGGCTGGAGCAATATTTGTAAGCATATGAAACCTATCTTCACATACCCAAGTCCAACACTACATGTGTTGCCTTGACTGAACATAACACATTTTCTCGTCAGAATACGGTGTGGTGATGTCATAGATCTATAAATATTTCGTGGTCCATACCAGGAGAGGTGAGTCTGTATCACCTCTTCAAAGTTCAAATTTGATTGGCTATTCCAAGAATATCAACTACCCATTTGAAAATCAATAAAACCACCACTTGCCATATTTGAAAATCACACAGACACCAAAGAAAATCCTCGCTGCACTGTGTTGGCAAGCTGAAATCTTGATTGGCTATATGACATCACGTACGTTTTTGGTTTGAACAATTTACCCCATTCAATAGGTCAGGGTAAAGGACGGAAGGTTAGTGTAGTATTTAACTTGAAATGTGAAGATGACGAAACCGAGATTGTGCAGAACCACATAACAAAAAATTTCGAAGAATTGTGTCATTGTTTTCTAACCTGGCTCTAATCTAAATTACAAATCCCAAGTCGTTATCAGAAAACTGACATAATTACCTTTCTACTACATTTTCATACATAATTATATTAAATTAGATTTGGTTGCCATGAGACGAAGCATTTTCGGTCGTATTAAAGCAGAGATGTATTTTTTTGCAGCCATTCAGAAAGATACATAAGGGAACTTTCAGTGTAATAAGTAAAATCATATTTTAAATCCCATGGAAGTTTCAAATAAACGGTTCATGCAAATGCAACCACGCGTTTAAGCAGAATAAGAAAAAGAAATCTTATCGAGTAAATGATTATTTTATACTGGCTTTCTGCAATGTTCGGGTAGGCCCGTATATCTCAAGCTGAAAGTTCCATTAACGCGCATTGCAAATGCGAGCGCTGAACATAACTGACGCTCCAATGCAATTCATTTCTATCGAAGTGGCTATATGCATATCCACAATTGTCTCAAATGCTCTATTTGTCACGCAAGGTTTGTAATATCCTTTATCGGGTTCGCTGGAAATTAGAAGTCTCTATACTCAGGTCCTAATTTGCACGTGGATATAAAATACCGGATTACCAATAAATCCTAGCAATTTAATTCGTACTAAGCGCAAAATAAAGCGAACTATAAAACCGTCAATCTTTCTCCCTCAATTTGTAATAATTTGTACTCGGGAAATGCATCATATGGTCATACTGCACAGTTTGGCCTCAATTAATCGCTATGAGTATTAATATCTCTTTAAGCCGCAGCCGGTTCCGCAGCTCGCGCAGGTTTTTGCCAGGGTCGGAAATGGAACTGGATCAGATTGCTCTATCAAGTACCGAACATGTGTACCCGAAAATTTAGTATCACTTGGTTCGAATATCCGATTATTTCCTATTTTGCACATTTTATGTAAAGTCATACCTGTCTAATTCGACAAATGGAAAGAACAACTTAACTACACTATAAATCCAGTGTTTAGGTTTGAACATATTTATAACTACATTTTCGTTCGTGTGTATGCTATCTCAAAAGTACGGCGTCCAAACAGTAGGCCTATACAAATCTATACCTGAATTAACAAAATTTTCATGAACAGTAAAGTCTGACAAGCAGGCCTTACAAGATATTTTATTGGATATAGGGTCTGTCAGTTTAACCGGCGAAATCTTCTAGCTGTCGAATCGTCCCCGAACGTGGAGAATGTTGTGGTAGTGGATTTTTCATCAGATGAAGAATATAAACATGGCGGAAAATGTCTTTTCGGTTCAGCAAAACTGTAAGAATCTGCTCGAATAAACAATACCCACGGAAAGTTTAGAACGGATAACAAATCCGAGATTTAACTTGAAAAATGAGTTTCATTATTTTGAGTGGAGAAAATGACGTATAAAGTCTCGTTTTTTGACTGCCGGACATTTCGGTCCGGCAGCTAAGTCGAGTTTTCCTGTTAAACGGGCAGACCCTACATTCAATAGAAATCAGTATTATGAAATATCTTGTAGAGGCTGCGTGTCGGACTACAATGTGTACAAAACGTGCACACAAATGTGTATAAATCGTATGAACACCACTGCATTGTATGTGAATTATATTTTTTGTACATTTAATAATTTGTGTACATTTTGTTCACAATACTTTCGAGATATGTTTAGGTTCAAATATATACATAAGTGTTTATAGAAGTGATCAAACCCTGAACATGTTTTATACCTTTAAACTTATATTCAAAAGGAATCTCAGATATGGGTTCCAGTGTGTTCTCTTTTTGTTGAGAAAAAAAAGTAGGCAAGAACACCAGAATAAACCGACAATCCTGTGAATTCAAACAGTTGTCATGGTCTCAGTGCCATCATGGTTATCCATTTATACAATTAAGATAATAAACCTGTCTAAAGCGACAAAAGAATTAACAGACAACTCCGTACATAGCCACATGTACCAACAATTGTCGACGTCCCAATGTTGTATATTCTTTTGCTTGCGACCCACTCAAAGACCCACACAATATTTTGGCTCTAACACTTTCAGCTGAAGGTGGTTTCATATATATGGGTTGGCTGAAATGTCGATAAAATTATATTCAGAGTAGTTGTTTTCCCATTGCAATAAGTTTAACCATAAATAAGGTATACAACGCACGAATACTCAAGCGCATGCTCGTATTATATGCATTATATTTTAACAACTGTCTTATGCTGGAATTAACACAAATTTTCGTTAATCTAACGAGCACAATATATAGTTAGTATACATGTAGTTTGTGTTGGAAAAGCGATACACACAAGTTATTTCTTGTGTGTGAGACTGGTTGTCTGGCTGTATATACTATAGGTCTGACTGCATGTCATTCGCAACTTCTCGGGGATCTCCGGTTAGAATCGGTCCCCTTCGTAGATTTCCGCTCGGGAGTTCCAAATGACTGGATGTATGTGATCAAACAAGCTGATGGATGAACTGTTAATTCTGTTTACAGCATAAATTAATTGATAAATTAATTAATAAATTAATTAATCACGTTCTCTAATTAAATGAAGCATGAACAAACGCAGCGGCTTGGATTAGCTCTCTCATCTGACGAAGGCACACGTTACTAAATACATGTACCTGCCTTAGACAATGTAGAACGAAAATAATGAATAAACCGAATCGTCAAGGCGGAGGCAAGTTGGGAGCGTGGGGTGATGATAATCGAAAATTGAACTGTTACCGGCTGTGTAGGCTGGTATACAGTATTCTAAATAAATCTGCTTTATGTTGTGATGATTATTTTGAGGTCATGAGGCTCCCCGGTGATTGACCTGAGGTGTCGTAGTGCACACTCCAGATCATGGTAAGAATAGGCCTCAGCCCCTCAGAGAGCTTGTCGTAAGAGGCGACTAACTGGGGTTCCCGGGTGTGAAAAGGAACAGGAACCAAACGTCGTGATATGACTGAAATAGTGTTGAAAGCGACGTTAAATCATATTCACTCACTCACTCACTCTGATGCATGTTTACTTGTATTGGGAAATATAGATATGTAACGTATGCAGTTAGTCCATCTGATATAAACGCTATCGATATACTTTATTTCATTAGCGTCGCTATACAAAACAATCTGGCGGAGTAATCTAGGTTCCGGTGGTATTCAGTACGGTTTACTCCGGGGCACCTTATCAATGATTCAGCTTGCACGACTTGAGGCACGCGAGAAAACCAAATGCGGAAAACAATAATTCGGTAGACATACGTGTAGAGCTGGACAAAGCCAATACGAAAGCAAAGAAATCGTTGCCGAAGGCTGTCCCTTAGAAATGGTTCTGTTCATGATTCTTTTCCCCCCAGAAGGCTGCCTTAGGCCCATCACCAACGCAGTTACCCCTACGTCTAGTGAAGACGTACGCTGGTTGGTAAATGAACCGAGTAAGAGTTGACGCTTCCGTTCCTATTAGGCGAAACAGTATTAAAGTAGGCCCACGGTATCACATGCATCTGCTAGAATAATACTAAAGGGAGTTTTGATTTTGTGAAAACTCACCCCAATTGTATATGTTTATTCTCTTTAATTTGCTGCGTGTAATAAATCAAACGCGTGATATCCGGGGTAGGGGAGCATCTTCATGCGGGGGAGATCTAAAACGACGACCCACGTGGCGATATGGTGGGCGAGGCAACAAGTCAGTTGCCAGATTGTACTGCAATCTCCAAATTTGTCCGGTTTTGAAGTATTTTGAAAGCCACTATTTTCCCAAGGTCAGTGTTACAGAACTGACCTTTGCCTGATCTTGATGTGACAATGACGTCGTTTCACGTCTCCCACGGCAATAGATTTCTATTCTATAGATTTCTATTCTATCCCGGGACGTCTATGCTGACCCATAGTCACTAGAGTGGAACACTAAACGCGATGAAATGGAGGCTTCGTGATATTGGTATCAGACGGAGCGCATATTTAAGAAGTAATGTTTTCATAGGCGTGCTAAATGTTTATTTTACGCACAGTTAGTGTGGGAAAGTGTGGGATTTATATTTTAGGGCAAGGGCGAAGCCCGCGCCCTAAAATTTATAAACTTTCCCACACTAACCGTGCGTAAAATAACCATTTAGCACGCCTATGAAAACATTATTTCTATTCTATTGCACTACTCAAATTGATTATCAACAAAGATTACAATGAAAGGTTGAAAACAAATTTTAAACTTTGACAACCTTTCTCCCCTTTTTTGAAAAAAAAATCGTCCACTGATGTTGAGACGATGCTCCCGTCTCGGTTGGCATCGTGCGGTTGACGAGTTTATGTGGTCTCTCAAATGGGGAGTGATTTTGTCAGCTGAGTTAGCTGTTGGGAAATTACGTGGATATATGCCTATTTGTATCGCTTTGTTAAACAATTTTCCGATGGAAACAACAGTTAAACTTGAGAAGGAAATTTCATCTTGTAATTTATTTGTTTGTTTTATTCGATTGTTATTAGTATGAAAGCAGATGTGCCTTTCCTCATCCAACTTGTGAAATGGAATCTCCTAATGAACACCTGAACTTGACACATGTACATTTCACATAACCGTGCTAAAACGTGTAATAATGGCACGGTTAGCTCGATGTTATTGACACAAGTGTTATAGAATTGTTGGTTTTCGTTTCTCCCTATATTCTTCAACGTGGAGCAATAACTCTAACTAGCTGTGTCTACTTAATATTTTTATCTGCATGATCAATACTTATAGTGCTACAGCACCTGTTATTATTGTCATGTTTTATTATTTTTGTGCACTTTCGTACTAAAGGCGTTTGGTACAATCTATTGAATTGAATTGAATTGTAAATTCAAAGTTGCCAATTCTTCGATAGAAGAAGCATACTGGTCTTTCCTTCTAATAGTAGGGTAATCTGATACATATTTGCCAAATTTTTATACCAGTTATCACGGATTGAAATCATGTTTCCATGTTGTAGCAATGGGAGAAATGAAAATCTGCTATCCAGACATGATCAGGCGAGGCTCAATGCGAGTGAAGCCTCATTGCGTACCCCGTCTATGACACAAAGCCTCCATTTCACAGTTATGGCTTGAATTTTTAAAAAGAGATTTACTGAAGGGGTTTCCCGCACTGAAAGTACAAGCGGTTTGGAATTGTTTCAACTCAACTCGCTTTGCGCCAAGTTCCGATACTGCCATGTTTACCGCATTGGTCCTTCAACGCGGAAGGAAATTGAATATTTTGTTACATCGATCATCTCTTCAGTGAGCGCGATCTTCTTTCTCTCGCGCCCGGATTCAAATTTTCAATTGCTGTGAGATGTGACTGTGAGATTGTGATTGACATTTGGGGAGGAATTAAGCCACAAGTGCATCTGATTGGCTGAACCTCCGTGTTCTGGTATTAGGCATTAACAAAGTTCCGGCCAATATTGAAGCGGACACGTGCGAATCCTTCTACTGTACATGTGGTAACTGGCATATGTTGAAGGTTATTTTTAATTTGATAATGTACAGATTTGGGTGGGATTTGATAACTTAACACGATGGAAAGGACCCTGTGCATCATTACACGAATCCGTCCCTCGGCAGGTGTAAATGCGGATTTTGTTTTAACACATAAATCATTCTAAGTTGTACGAACAAATAGGCTACATATTATTCTGTCATTCTGTGAAAACTTAAAAAAAAAATTATAATAAGCAGACAAATACAGCTTTTTTTCTTTTCTTTTTTTTTGCGTTTTATACCAGGGATTTTCCAATACTTTAATCAAAATCGGTCGAGTATCTATATAACAAGGATGATATACTCTGTGTTATTGGGAAGTGTCGTTTTCGTTATCAAAATTATTGCTGTGGTGGAAAATCCGTCGTGTAAACTCTAAGATTTGACATAAAGCGTATTTTGCCTGCTTATTATAAAACTCCGATGCATGTCATGAAATCGAATTTTCACAGAATGACAGAATAGTATGTAGCCTATATAGATCATACAAGTCTGAACGATATTCGCGTCCAGAATATTTTCAACCAAAAACTACACCTGCAAAGGGACGGAATAACGTATAATGATGCAAGGGGTCCATTTGAGACATGAAATATTATCGGGTTACGGCACACTATTGAATGTCGCACATTGTAATGTCTTTTTTTATAATTAAAGGTGAAAAAATCATCACTGTACTTGAATGATTTCTGATCCAGAAATTGCGATACATCATAGTAGGCCTACATTTTCCACAACGAGAATATGTCATTCGCCAATTATAAATTTCTTAGAAACAGAAAAAGTCGATTTGTTTACCATAAAGTTGTTGAGCTTCCGTCACTATATCACGTATACGTGGCACGTGGTGGGCCAAAACTAATTCTTATAATTCTAAGGTCACTTTCTCATGAACACATTGCATAGAGTTCGTCTATCAAATATTAAATTAATCACAAGAACACACAGCCTTTCACTTTTCAAAAAAAAAAGATATAAAATTAGCGTTTCAAGGTTAACATAACATGCTGAACATGTTCGGCACATTCTATGATTTAGAATATGTATAATAACTGACTATATGACGAAGTATAAAATGAAATATGCATGAAACATGGATATCTTATTTGGTCATCAAAATTGCTTAGCTATCTCTTTTGTTTTCTCATGAAAAAAACCCCGTTTTCAGGAGTTTAACATCGATCAAATCATATATATACAGTACAGTCAGCTATCTTGGCAAATATTAAAATATCTAAATTTTATTTGCTCTCAATAGCGTTATAGTAAATATATTCTCTTGAGATTTGTTATGTAGCAAACACATTGCCAATATTATTGTTTCATATTTTCCCATTCGAGGTAAAGAAACTACCAGTACCGGTGTTCATTTGTTCGTCAATGTGTCCGAACATTTAGCGGATCTTATCGACTATCTCAGAACTCATACATCATATTGAACGGAAATGCTGGAAGAAATTTGCTGAAAGTTAACACTCGCAAATACAGGTATATAAACATATATATCGCTTTGCAAAATTTCAAAATCTAAATCAAAGAAACTTGAAGAAATGGAATAGCAAAAAAGTAAAGAATGTATAGGAAGGACTTACCATATACCGCAAAGAGGGCGTTACACAAAACTACCGTGACCAAAATCTTCATGATTGTTATATCAGTCTGTGAGTATTTCCGGAGTGAGCCTTCGAGGTCTTAGAGAAGACCTTTTCTATATGAGGGTAGGGTAGAGGTAGTCCAACTGTTCCGATACTCTCTTGTAGTCGGTTAGCTCCAAATTGTGATAGCACGGCACCGCTCCTATATAATATACTTCCCGGAGAAGTAAAGAACCAAACTTTATACAGCTTGGCCTTTCGCCAAAGAAAAATGTGTCGCTAGATATCCTGCTAAACAATGGCCAGAACAATTAGCTTAAATCTACAGACACGTCTTGAGAAAGAGAGTGGTATTGTCGCGCTTCTTGCCAACTCGGGATGAATTTCTGAACCACGGCGTCTGTGTTAGTAGTAATTTGATGCGTTTAAAGGATAAACCCGACTTGGGCGGTTTAACGACCGACTTGTCTCTGCTATGGTCCTCTCGACTCGTTTCCTAAACTCCTTTCCGCTGTTTCCCCCTTCCCTCTGTTCCAGCAGGCTTTATTTTACGCTATAGTACCTTAACTTATATTGCTTTTGTTTCATCAGCAATTTCTCTCACTTTTAAGTTACAGCTTGCCGATGCTATATCCCTGCCTTCGTTGGTAGCGTCGGAATAAAAAGGAACTAGTTCATATAGAGACTAGACGCCCACCGCGGGCCTCCCTACCGACGTTAAACTTTAGCCAATCGAAGACGACCCGATAAATCAATATGGAGGGCCGCAGTGTTCACTTGCAGAAAGACACAGAGGACTTTTACACGAGCGGCCAGGCGGCTAACCGGATCAATGAGAGAGTTACACGCCTGTTTGATAGCTCTATCGCGAATTACTGGTGCCTTTAACACAGTCAACTTTTTCTCCCTATGTACGATTGATTCGTCAGAAAAATATTTCTATGTTAATATACATGCATTCTACGAATCACTATGATATATTCGCGGTCACTTATGTGGAGTTATACGATTGGCGGATTCTCAAGAAATTTTGCTCATTCGCCACCAACAGATATGGGATTTTTTTTTATTGCAGCTGTGAGATTCCGCTTACACTTGGTTATTAGAAGGGTCCCAATTTTACAACAGGATATTATCAGGCATTGGTTGAAAATCTAGTTATCACAAATAGTCCGATTTATGTGTCAAGTTGTCACGTACCGGTAGTAAACATCCTTGCTGCATCGACAACGAAAAAAATACAAGTGATTGTAAAACATCGAAAATCATAGAGTGAAAGAACGAAGCCTCTTTCAGTTTTGACCGTTCATACGCATTCCTGATGGATGTAGTATATTAGAGGGATTGGTAACTCCAATGTATACGCTATATTATTCTCACTCAAATGCTCAAAATGTTTTTCGCAACTTCTCCTAAAGGATCTGGTTTAGCATCATAACAGCTGCGAACATGTTAAGGAATATAATGGGGCAAACTTTGGAAATATTGATCAGCTTTAACAATATTTTTTTTTCTGTGCGAAAGTAAGGGATGCCTATTTTTTTTATATAATATTTTTACTCCTGTTGGAGAGATATCCGTCATAGGCAACCATGGACATATATATCCACGTCGGATGGAATTAAGAAAGCAAATTGTCGTTTATTTGATTTGCCTAATAACAAACGACATGTTTTCTTCTCTATTAAAAATTAGACTATGCAAACTTTCCCTGGAAAATCACTGTCATACCATGTAACAATGTATAACAGTATTTTCGTTATTTTGGGATTACACTATCTTAACATAGCACAGATTCTAGTGCTGAAAATTGAGCCCCATGCGGAATTCGAACCAGCGACCATCAGAGTAAGGCACCCAACCGTCAGCACTATATGTCGGCGATATAAACCACTCGACCAACGGGCCTCTCACAAATCCCTAAAAAGTGTAATCTCAAAATAACGAAAATACTGTTATACGATCCCTTTCTAAATGACAAAAAAGTATCTTCATATATTCAGCTAAGGATGCTGTGTCATTACGATCACCAGAGGGGTACTGTATGTTCGCTTTCAAGACTAGACCGGTCTGCTACCTCCTATTTTGTGGGAGGCCTATATATAGTGTAATCCAAATATAACGAAAATACTGTTATACGATCCCTTTCTAAATGACAAAAAAGTATCTTCATATATCCAGCTAAGGGTGCTGTGTCATTACGATCACCAGAGGGGTACTGTATGTTCGCTTTCAAGACTACCGGTCTGCTACCTCCTATTTGGAAGGCCCGTTGGTCGAGTGGTTTAGGTCGCCGACGTACAGCGCTGGCGGTTGGGTGCCTTACTCTGGTGGTCGCTGGTTCAAATCTCGCATGGGACTCGACCAATTTTCAGCACTAGAATCTGCGCTATACCAAGACAGTGTAATCCCAAAATAACGAAAATACTGTTAAACGATCACTTTCTAAATGACAAAAAATTATCTTCAACAATATATAAGCTAGGTCGACTGAGGATTTTGGAGCGCTATGACGAATGAATCAAAATCAAAATCACGAATTCTCGAGCGAGGAGAAATTTACATTAAAATTTATCAGTTTATTCCCAGCCTCAATGTGGTCCATTATAGCCTATAGTATTGGACCCTTCTACGGGGGGCCAATGATCGGCTGATGCAGCAACAACAACATTTTCCCAGCTGGACGGCAGATTTTGAAATCGAAAACGAGGCCGCGCTATGTCATCAGTCAACTGAGACAGTCACGTGGTTGTGTATGAAGATTGGGGTGGCTCCTATAAATAGTGATCCAATGAAAATTGGTCGTATTAGTTTAAAATGGTGGAGTCGAATGACCAATCACTGAAAGGGAGGCAGCTGGAACAGTACGCTGACACTGTCTGTTAATATCTTGATTTAGCAGAGAGTACTACAGTCTAGTTATTTCTAACACGATAGGGGAGACACGAATTCTCGGGGGGAGACATTTACATTAAAATCTAACAGTTTATTCCCAGCCTCAGTGGTCCATTACTCTTTGTTTTCCGATTACCCTCTTACTTATGGTGTTCTATTTGTGCCAATTTGATCTCGCGCGTCGACTTGCAAAAGTCGACGCACGACGCGCGACGCGAAAAGTCGACGTCGTGTTTTTAAACGCGACGTCGCCCTTTTCGTCGCGCGTCGCGCGTCGACTTTTACAATGTTAAAAACATAGGCCAAAACTCGACGTCGTGTTTCAAAAGTCGACGTCGCCTTTTGGCCTATCTCTTAGCATTGTAAAAGTCAACGCGCGACGCGCGACGGAGAGGGCGACGTCGCCTTTCAAAACGCGACGTCGACTTTTCTTGTCGCGCGTCGTGCGCCGCCTTTTTGAAGAATCAAAACTCGACGCGCGACGCGCGACGGAAAAAGTCGACGTCGCGTTTTAAAAGGCGACGTCGCCCTCTCCGTCGCGCGTCGTGCGTCGGGTTTTAGAATGTTAAAGAGATAGGCTAAAACTCGACGTCGTATTCGACGTCGACCTTTGCCCTATCTCCTAACATTGTAAAAGTCGACGCGCGACGGAGAGGGCGACGTCGCCTTTCAAAAGGCGACGTCGACTTTTAAAAAGTCGACGCGCGACGGACATTCGCGTCGCGCGTCGCCTTTTGGTTTACAAAGTGCGCATGTCTGGGGAGCATGTATTCCATATTGTTCACGAGACACAATAAATTATCAATCAAATTATCAATTGAAGTTTGCCACTATACGTTGTACAAACGTATTATATAAAATTCTATGGTGTTCTATTTGTGCCAATTTGATCTCGCGCGTCGACTTTTTCCGTTTTGATTCTTCAAAAAGGCGACGCACGACGCGAAAAGTCGACGTCGCGTTTTGAAAGGCGACGTCGCCCTCTCCGTCGCGCGTCGACTTTTACAATGCTAAGAGATAGGCCAAAAGGCGACGTCGACTTTTGAAACACGACGTCGAGTTTTGGACTATCTCTTTAACATTGTAAAAGTCGACGCGCGACGGAAAGGGCGACGTCGCGTTTCAAAACACGACGTCGACTTTTCGCGTCGCGCGTCGTGCGTCGACTGTTGCAAGTCGACGCGCGAGATCAAATTGGCACAAATAGAACACCATACTTACTTGTGTTTGTTTTTATTTTACAAAACATTCCGTTCTCCCAAATAACACGAAACAAAAGAAGAAAAAAAATATTGAGTGGATCGGTTAGCTAAACACCCCACAAGCTTCAGTATTCTTGTGAGATTCGTTTGATGTGATAAAGCCATATTTATTCAGTTGTGATATAATTCTTTATCGGAGTATAGTTATGAGACTGAAACAATCAATGTGAATTATACGTCTGACCACTTATATGATAGATTAATCTCAAATGGTTATTGACATATTTAGCACATGATTATGACTAATGTCCGTCTTTTCATTGATTTAGCCTATCCTAGACAAAACACTAAACTAACTAACATAAACTTCCTACGGTTGAATCTCTTATCAATAGATAACGCTCAGGCATTTCAGAAACGCCGTCCTTGTGATTTTTTTTTATATTCTGCCATAGGATATTGATGATATGACAACGACGCCATGATATAAATGCGATCTGTTCCCTCACTGGTAGTTGGGGGGGGAGACGTTGAGCAACGATGAAGGTAACATGATGTCATAAGTAGCACAGCTGAGGTTACTAGTAGGTCGGATGACCTCATAATTATTTCCTGTCGCGTAATAAATAGGTCATTTTGAGTACGCCATGTTACATATAATTTAATAGGCCTTGTCACGTACTTAGTAGGTCATGTAGAGTAATAGTGCCCACTAGTACACCGTGGGCACCTTGAGCAATAAGTAGGCCATGTTACGTAATAAGTATGGCATGTTATGTAATAATTATAGCATGTTATGTTATAAGTATGGCATGCGAAGTGGATCTGGTTACGTAATTATTATGTCGGAGTACCCGGTATGTAATTGGATGATACATACGTTACATTAAGTAGGTGCCTATAACGCGACATGACCTACTTACGACGTAACATGACCTGCTTATGCCATAACAAGACCTACATTGTACACATTAGGTAATATAACCTACTTATTACATAATCCGACCTACTTCTGGCGTAGCATGACTTACGTATACTCCTGGTGACACCCTTGGAAATTATACATACCATGACTGCAGAGGAAGTAGTGCTATCGATGTGTAGCGAAGCACTACTCCCCTCTATTTGGTGCATGCAAATCAAACCCCTAATTTATTTATCAAGGCACTGTCAAATTACATGTAACCTTGACTACTGTGTTGACAGACAACAAAATGCTACTCCCATAGAAATATTTCCAGTGCCCCCGCGCTTACCTAAGCTCACTTCTGAAAACCAATATCAATATCAACTTTCACTACTATCACAAGATGCAATAACCTCTATTTCCGACTTTATGACAAAGGATATCACAGCCACTCAACTGAATATTGACGAAGCTAATAGCCAACTCACTGATATAGTCCTCAAAACAATCTCATCACTCAACCCATGTTCTTTCGCATTACTGAACTCTAATCCCAAACGCCATAAAAGAAGACGAAAGTCTAAACCGTATTTTGACCAAGACTGTAGAGATACTCGTAAACTAGTGATCAGTTTAGGCAAACAACTCTCCAGTAATCCCTGGAATCCACAACTCCGGCAGTCGTATAATAAAACTAAAAAGGACTACCAGAAACTCGTAAAAAGAAAACAGAGGATCTACAAACAAACTATCATTGATAATTTAAGAAATCTGGGCAGCACAAACAGTAAAGAATTTTGGACCCTCATACAATCACTTGAGAATATTGATACATTAAATCCCGCATCTGGTCCACCTCTTTCTGACTTCTACAAACATTTTGACACCATTAACCACCAAAATCAGTCAAACTGTACTGATAGTGAAGTGAAAGAGGAAATAAATACCCTGGAACAGTCTGACCATGGAAATAACCATCTTTCTGAGCCAATCTCCTTAAGTGAAATAAAGACGGCTATTAAAACTCTAAAAAATAACAAATCAGCCGGTCCTGATAGGCTAACAAATGAAATGTTAAAATACGGGCAACTCTCTCTTCTTTCTCCTATCACCAAATTGTTTAATTGTATCCTGCAGGCTGGAATTTTCCCATCGATGTGGGCCCAGGGCTACATAGTTCCAGTTCATAAAAAGGGCGCCAAAGGAGAGGTATCAAATTATAGGGGAATCACTATCCTGAACAGTCTCGGCAAACTTTTCACTAAACTCCTTAATAACAGGCTCTCAAACTTCCTGGAAGAAAGTAACATCCTTCCAGAAGAACAAGCTGGCTTCCGTCCAGATCGTCGAACAGACAATCTTTACATTATTTCTACTCTTATAGATAATTATGTTAAGAAAAAGAAAAAATTCTTCTTCTGTTTTGTCGACTTTAAGCAAGCATTCGACTCGGTTTGGCATGACGGTTTGTTCTTGAAGCTCCTTCGAATAGGAGTTAGTGGAAAATTCTACAAACTCATTAAAGACATGCATACAAAAACAGTACTTCAAGTTAAGCAAAACAACTCGCTCTCGCCTAAGTTAGAAAGCTTGGTGGGAGTCCGCCAGGGAGACAACCTCAGTCCTACCCTCTTTAACGTATTCGTTCATGACCTCCACTTCAACCACACCGAAAATGACTCGCCCTTATTACATAAAGAGGCTATATCACACCTAATGTATGCAGATGATTTGGTAATAATGTCGAAATCTGAGGGTGGTTTGCAAAATAGCCTCAATCAACTAAAACTGTACTGTAGCACCTGGCATCTCAACGTAAATACTGATAAAACTAAAGTAATGATTCTACAACAGCGAAAACGGAAGAAGAACTCATCTCCTGTTTTTCAGATAGGTGATACAACACTACAAATAGTTCAATCCTACCGATACCTAGGGACTACTTTGAACGACAAAGGCCAGTTCATAGACACTGCACTTGACTTGAAGCAAAGAGCTCAGAAGGCATTATATAAAATACGGAAAGTATCTAATAATAGTGAACTCCCAATAAACATCCAAGTTAAACTCTTCCAGACCTTAATTAAGCCTATTCTATTATATAACTGTGAAATATGGGGATTAGAGGGAAAACTGCTCAAGAACACACAAAATTTCTGGATTAGCATTGAAAAACTAAATAAAACACATTCAGAACAAATTCAACTAAAATTTTGTAAAATGGCCCTCGGAACTTCTCGTCGGGCACATTCCCTTGCATGCCGAGCAGAACTTGGACGTTTTCCCCTTAACTTCGACATCCTCATGGCTACTCTGAAATACGACGACCGACTCCAAAACACACAAAATAAACTTCTTAAAGATGCTTATGCCTCTGGTAACCAGAACTGGAAAACAACAGTTGCCAAGTTCAAGAATGCGGCGAACTTGGCAACTGGTGATATAAAAAACATGACTAAGTTTCAGAAGAATAGGTACTACAATCAAATAAAATTGCAGCTGGAGCAAGACTACAAAAACTTTCCTTCAAAAAGTTCAAGAGCACACCCAATCTGGTAAACTGACTCTCCTCTCAACCATATATGAAGAATACAAATTGCAGGATTACCTAGAAAATATACAAAACCCGGATCATAGACGAACAATAACAAAACTACGAATCAGCTGTCACAAACTCGAAATAGAGACCGGTAGGTATAAAAACACCCCAAGATGTGACCGGATCTGTCGCTACTGTACCCAAAATGTAGTAGAAGATGAAGTACACTTCTTGCTATACTGTCCTCGACATAACAAACACAGAGATTATATAAACCAAATTATCCACAGTAACCGACTCTCACCCCATCCGGAAATTATAAAAGTTAAATCTATACTAAATCCCCACAGAGACAATGCTTCAAAAATAGCAAGACTGGTACACCAAATGTACCAGTCAAGGCTCAGCCTTAACCCTCCATCAAAAAACCGGCTGGACACTTCTTAATTAGAGTGTATACATCAACACACTGGCAACTTCTATGTTATGTCCTAGAATTACTACTAACCCACACTGTTGGTTCAAACCATACTAACTAATAATTACTACGTTGCTAAAGTACCATAGTAATTATATTGTTTTGTTTGCCATACTTGTACCATTTTACGAGTCGTGCAATAAACATATTGTATTGTATTGTATTGTATTGTATTGCACCACATACTATTTATTACGAAACATCATCAACGTATTACATAATACGACCTACTTATGACGCTCTGTGGCCTATTTATTACGCAACATGACCTACTTTTTACGCCATGTGACATTACTCACAGGTCGACTCTCTCACTACGGGCAATTTTAGTCATTTCGGAAGACAATTCTGTAGTACATGTATATTTTCAAGTGTCTGGTTACGAAGTGTCTCAGTCGGACTGACCGATTTATAGCCATGTTTTTTTTGCAGAGTTGTGGAATTACAGCCATGTTCGGATTCTGTGTGTTCTGTTGTGATCATTACCACGTGGATATATTACAGAGACGCTCTGCTGAGATTATAAATATAATGTTGAAATTTTCTGCGCAAAATGGAAAACGCGCGCGCAAAGGAATCTGTGCAGAGACTGTCAAGAGAATTTTTGAGTCCGAAATGGCCATCGGTATGTCAAACAGGTCGAGCTTGGAAGATGTAAACAGCACGTATATCAAATATATTGTTTTCCAGTTAGCCGTTCGATACGTATTTTCTACGCAATTTCACGTCATTTGGGCTGGGCGATTTGGGTATATCTCAACCTGGCCGTGGGCGATTCTCCATTCCGTTTCTTCTAAAGAAATTTGACCACCCTTCTAGAAGAGGAATGATTATTTACCATTGTATTTAAACAAGACTGATCAATGTTATATCTATTAACTTCAGGCTGGGGACAATCCACAATCAAATAATACGTATTCCTCCTATGCTAAAACGACACACAACTTGTGAAAATCAGCACCCCCTGGCGTAAATGAAATATACATATTTTGTGTTTCTCAAACAATATGGTGAAATCATAGTTTATGTTGTAAATAAACATGTACCGGTACTTGTGTGAAAAAAAAAAATTGTTACGGTATTCGGAAAATCCAGTGGAAAAGTGGATTGTATTGCTGATATTGCGAGAATATACAGAAACGGCTAGGGGCCATGGTGAGAAATATTAAGAGTCGAAATTTGGAGATGGCTTGCCAAGTCGACCAATGAAATTGCAGCATTCGTTAGTCGTTATAGCGACTTAATTGACCAATGAAATTGCAGCATTAAGTCGTTAGAACGACTTATTAAGTCGTTATAACGACTTAATTGACCAATGAAATTGGAGTATTCGACTTAATAAGTCGTTATAACGTCTTAATTGACCAATGAAATTGCAGCATTAAGTCGTTAGAACGACTTTTTAAGTCGTTATAACGACTTAATTGACCAATGAAATTCCGTCTTACTTCTGCCGCTTTTATTTTGTTAACTGACAACTGCCCTCAAAACAGCGTTTAGATATGCAGTATGAAGTCTGATAATGCCATTGAAGTAATAAACTTTGGATAAATTGGAGAGATATGTAGGCTATAGAGGTGGGAAAAGTTGACGACGTCTGCCGACTAAAAGGCAACCATATGACTCTATGCCCAAACCTGCCAATTCACATGGCTTCTCTGTGTTGGTCCGATAATATCGCCAAAATTGTTTTGCTCGCCACCCTCCATGACAGATAATTACGGAGATTGTAGCGTTGGCTCGGGCGGTATGGCGGCCCACTTCAAAGAATTAAAAATGGGTCAGACATGCAGATAATTGTATAGGTAGCCGTAGTCCACTCCTAAAGAGCCAAGCGAAAAATTGTGAAATGCAGACGGATTTTACTACCACCTATTCAGGCACGGCGGAGCCGGGGGAGGGGCTAAACACTGGATTATAGTTTTGATGATTTTTCGCAGAGAATAACACATGTGATACAAGTGCCGTAATCCTACTATCATAATGCACCACAACACAGCGTTTTGCATGCGTAAATTCGACACTTTCTGGGAGAGCCGTTCATAGACTGAACAAGACTGAACTTATGGAGTTTTACATCTAGTTATGAAAAATGGAGAGACCCGTGCAATCAAAAACATGAGAGTGGGAACTGAGCTCCGGATCGAGCAACGGTTTAATGTTCATTCAAAACAAACAGAAAATATACCGTCAAAATGCACCAGAACAAAATAAATCGAACATAATGTATGTACATTAACTTTCACTTTTCACTTTCACATAAGCACGCATCGATATTGAAAAGTATCACACCTTATGCCCCCATTTGACATTCTGGTAAAACACATACAAATCGGGACTAACACTTCACACGTGGTGCGCTCGTAGCCATAATGTTTGCATATTCAACATCGAAATATAGTACGCTCACGAACCACATAAATAGATGTCTGTTTAATATATCAATAGATAGTCTGATTACATAATCCACATTCGTTTATTTTACATATAATTATAAGATATTATTTATACGCGAAATCCCAGGGTTCGCTGATCTCTCTCTCATTTTTTTTACAGGTTTAATGGGGGGGGGGACCCCCTGACCCCCACCCCCGTAGATCTGCCCTTGATAGTGCATATCTAAACGCTGTTTCACCGGGGATTTGTCAGCTAACAAAATAAAAGCGGCAGAAGTAAAACGGAATTCCATTGATGGATTAAGACAAAATAGAGGTACAATTATATCGATAAAATAATGACTGCTCCCCTTCGAATAGCGAACTGCTAACCGCGAACTGCAGACCAACTTCACGAAGGTGGATTAAGTCGTTATAACGACTTAATGCTGCAATTTCATTGGTCAATTAAGTCGTTATAACGACTTAAAAATCGTTCTATCGACTTAATGCTGCAATTTCATTGGTCAATTAAGTCGTTCTAACGACTTAATGCTCCAATTTCATTGGTCAATTAAGTCGTTATAACGACTTAAAAAGTCGTTCTAACGACTTAATGCTGCAATTTCATTGGTCAATTAAGTCGTTATAACGACATAACGACTTAATAGGGGCTAAAAAAAAAATTTCATGTCCCTTTTACGGCTCCGTACCGTCGTGATAGGACTGAAACAAGGTTGAAAACCACGTTAAACCCTATACTACTCACTCATCCGGGAAGCGTCTTGAGCCCACGTTTTTATTAAATGTGGAGATACTAAGTCGAAATTTTGAGGTATTAAGTTGAATTTCCGAGATACATGTACAAAGTCGATATTTCGAGGTATTAAGTAGAAGTTTCGAGATACCAGGTCGAAATATCGAGACATTTAAGTCGAAAATTTGAGTTAGTAAGTCGCAATTCTGTGCGACAAAGTAGAAATTTCGAGCTATCAAGTCGAAAGTTTTCGTTAATCGAGAAAATTCGACTTAATAATCCACACATTCGTTTTATTATATACTATCGAGAAATTTCTCGACTTCAAAATATAAAAACATTAATCGATTGACAATATTAACCGTACCTGGCCTGGGCTTTTTGGGACCTGTCCAGGCCTGGGAGGGAGCCATTTCGCCAACCCGCTCTAATTATTTCTCTTACCCCTTGAGTTACGTAGCTGAAACTTTAATACCACACTATACCTTTGGATCAAGCTCTACCAGAGAATGTAAAAAAAAAAAAATAAAAAAAAAATAAAAAAAAATATCCAACATGACGTCAATAAAGGCATTTTTGACCAGATTTTGGACTTTTTTATTTATGTAATTTCTTCACAAAAACTGCATGATAAATTAGTAAATAATAATTTTAGGTGAGATAAAATAGACTTTGTCCACATTTTCTCTCAGAAAAGCAGGAATTTTGAAGAAAAATGACTCAAACATCATTTTTCTAGTACCCTCACATGGCCGCCATTTTTAATTTACCCAGGATCATCTGCTTTGGGGATTATGCAAATAGGCTCAAACTGACCACAGTAATATAAACTACAAATTCACGGTGTGTCAGCTCTCAATTCTTTGTCCTCTCGAAGAGAGGGCAGAAAGTTTGGTTGGGGCAAGCATTATGCCTGATCCCTCCAAGGCCTGGTAGGGCTAGGAGTCGAAATCCTTTCGCTTTACATGTGCCGTACTATATCTCGATATGTAAACATAACATTTCTCACCATGGCTCAAAGACGCTCTCGTAAGACCAACATCTTTACAAATCAGCGGGAATAAAGGCTTATTTCCACTCCCACAACTGAGTAGGGTATAATTACAGCGATGGGGAATTTCAGCTAATAACAGACATCTCTCGCACGTTATTGCCCACACTTTTACGACTTTGAAATTAGGTGTGTGGTAAATATCAACGAAGACCATCTTTACCTACAAATTGCTGTTTTAAACGGTAGTATTGACACTGTTTACTGTTTGTTTCACCCGTTGATATTCTCACACCCACGGTGAAACAATGTTCCACATCCAGTAGTGAAGGTCGAACACCGGTAATAATTTGTGTCCACAGAATTACAAACTAGTCAGGTGGGAGAAAAAAAAGGAACGGTTGGCCTTCCAGTTAATACAATTTTTAATACATAGAAGAGATCACGACACAAAAATCTCCATTATATGACATCACGACACAAACCTCTCCATTATATAACACATCACAACACAAACCTACCAATTATCTAAGACAACACGACACAAACCTCTCCATTATATAAGACACCACGATACAAACTTCTCCATTATATGACACCACGACACAAAGCTATCCATTATATACGTCACCAAGACACACACCCATCCATTATACATGACACAATCCTATTCATTATTTAAGATACTAAAACACAAAACTCTACATTACATAAGACACCCTGAAACAACCCCCTTCATTATATAAGACAACACGACACAAACTTCTCCATTATATAAGACACCACGATACAAACTTTTCCATTATTGAAGACCCCATATCACAAACATTTCGATTATATAAGACTCCACGACATCATCCTTGTCATTATCTAAGACACCACGACACAACCCCGTCCATTATATAAAATACCACGACACAAACCTATTCATTATATAAGACAACGACACAAACCTATCCATTATATAAGACATCACGACACAAACCTTTCCATTATATAAAACACCAAGAAACAATCCTCTCCATTATATAACATTCAACTGCACAAAAATGTCCATTATATAAGACACCACGACACAAACCTCTCCATTATATAAGACACCACGACACAAACCTCTCCATTATTAAAGACGCCACGATACAAACCTCTCCATTATATAAGAAACCACGACACAAACCTCTCCATTATATAAGAAACCACGACACAAACATCTCCATTATATAAGACACCACGACACAAACCTCTCCATTATTAAAGACGCCACTATACAAACCTCTCCATTATATAAGACACCACGACACAAACACCTCCATTATTAAAGACGCCACGATACAAACCTCTCCATTATATAAGAAACCACGACACAAACCTCTCCATTATATAAGAAACCACGACACAAACCTCTCCATTATATAAGACACCACGACACAAACCTCTCCATTATTAAAGACGCCACGATACATACCTCTCCATTATATAAGAAACCACGATACAAACCTCTCCATTATATAAGACACCACGACACAAACCTCTCCATTATACAAGACACCACGACACAAACCGCTCCATTATACAAGACTACACGACACAAACCTCTCCATTATATAAGACACCACGACACAAACCTCTCCATTATTAAAGACGCCACGACACAAACCTCTCCATTATATAAGACACCACGATATAAACCTCTCCATTATATAAGACACCACGACACAAACCTCTCCATTATTAAAGACGCCACGATACAAACCTCTCCATTATATGACACCACGACACAAACCTGTCCACTATATAAGACACCACGATACAAACCTCTCCATTATATGACATCACGACACAAACCTCTCCATTATATAAGACACCAACCTTTCCATTATATAAGACACCACGACACAAACCTCTCCATTATAAAAGACACCACGAAACAAACCTCTCCATTATATAAGACACCACGATACAAGCCTCTCCATTACATAAGACACCACGATACAAGCCTCTCCATTATATAAGACACCACGACACAAACCTCTCCATTATATAAGACACCACGATAACAACCTCTCCATTATATGACACCACGATACAAACCTCTCCATTATATGAGACACCACGATACAAGCCTCTCCATTATATAAGACACCACGATACAAGCCTCTCCATTATATAAGACACCACGACACAAACCTCTCCATTATATAAGACACCACGATACAAACCTCTCCATTATATAAGACACCACGAAACAAACCTCTCCATTATATAAGACACCACGACACAAACCTCTCCATTATATAAGACACCACGACACAAACCCCTCCATTATATAAGACACCACGATACAAATCTCTCCATTATATAAGACACCACGACACAAACCTCTCCATTATATAAGACACCACGAGACAAACCTCTCCATTATATAAGACACCACGACACAAACCTCTCCATTATATAAGATACCACGACACAAACCTCTCCATTATTAAAGACGCCACGACACAAACCTCTCCATTATATAAGACACCACGATACAAACCTCTCCATTATATAAGACACCACGACACAAACCTCTCCATTATACAAGACACCACGACACAAAACGCTCCATTATACAAGACTCCACGACACAAACCTCTCCATTATATAAGACACCACGACACAAACCTCTCCATTATTAAAGACGCCACGACACAAACCTCTCCATTATATAAGACACCACGATATAAACCTCTCCATTATATAAGACACCACGACACAAATCTCTCCATTATTAAAGACGCCACGATACAAACCTCTCCATTATATGACACCACGACACAAACCTGTCCACTATATAAGACACCACGATACAAACCTCTCCATTATATGACACCACGACACAAACCTCTCCATTATATAAGACACCACCACACAAACCTTTCCATTATATAAGACACCACGACACAAACCTCTCCATTATATAAGACACCACGACACAAACCTCTCCATTATATAAGACACCACGATACAAACCTCTCCTTTATATGACACCACGACACAAACCTCTCCATTATATAAGACACCACGATACAAGCCTCTCCATTATATAAGACACCACGATACAAGCCTCTCCATTATATAAGACACCACGACACAAACCTCTCTATTATATAAGACACCACGATACAAACCTCTCCATTATATGACACCACGATACGAACCTCTCCATTATATAAGACACCACGATACAAGCCTCTCCGTTATATAAGACATCACGACACAAACCTCTCCATTATATAAGACACCACGATACAAACCTCTCCATTATATAAGACACCACGACACAAACCTCTCCATTATATAAGACACCACGACACAAAACCCTCCATTATATAAGACACCACGATACAAACCTCTCCATTATATAAAACACCACGACACAAACCTCTCCATTATATGACACCACGACACAAACCTCTCCATTATCTAAGACACCACGATACAAACCTCTCCATTATATAAGACACCACGACACAAACCTTTCCATTATACAAAACACCAAGAAACAATCCTCTCCATTATATAACATTCAACTGCACAAAAATTTCCATTATATAAGACACCACGACGCAAACCTCTCCAATATATAAGACACCACGACACAAACCTCTCCATTATATAAGACACCACGACACAAACCTCTCCATTATATAAGACACCACGACACAAACCTCTCCATTATTAAAGACGCCACGATACAAACCTCTCCATTATATGACACCACGACACAAACCTCTCCACTATATAAGACACCACGATACAAACCTCTCCATTATATGACACCACGACACAAACCTCTCCATTATATAAGACACCACGATACCAACCTCTCCATTATATAAGACACCACGACACAAACCGTTCCATTATATAAAACACCAAGAAACAAACCTCTCCGTTATATAACACCACGACACAAACCTCTCCATTATATAAGACACCACGATACAAACCTCTCCATTATATGACACCACGACACAAACCTCTCCATTATATCAGACACCACGATACAAACCTCTCCATTATAGGACACCACGATACAAGCCTCTCCATTATATCAGACACCACGACACAAACCTCTCCATTATATAAGACACCACGATACAAACCTCTCCATTATATAAGACACCACGACACAAACCTCTCCATTACATAAGACACCACGATACAAACCTCTCCATTATATAAGACACCACGATACAAACCTCTCCATTATACAAGACACCACGACACAAACCTCTCCATTATATGACACCACGACACAAACCTCTCCATTATATAAGACACCACGATACAAACCTCTCCATTATATAAGACACCACGACACAAACCTTTCCATTATATAAAACACCAAGAAACAATCCTCTCCATTATATAACATTCAACTGCACAAAAATTTCCATTATATAAGACACCACGACACAAACCTCTCCATTATATAAGACACCACGACACAAACGTCTCCATTATATAAGACACCACGATACAAACCTCTCCATTATATAAGACACCACGATACAAGCCTCTCCATTATATAAGACACCACGATACAAACCTCTCCATTATATAAGACACCACGATACAAACCTCTCCATTATATAAGACACCACGATACAAACCTCTCCATTATATAAGACACCACGATACAAACCTCTCCATTATATAAGACACCACGACACAAACCTCTCCATTATATGACACCACGACACACACCTCTCCATTATATAAGACACCACGATACAAACCTCTCCATTATATAAGACACCACGACACAAACCTTTCCATTATATAAAACACCAAGAAACAATCCTCTCCATTATATAACATTCAACTGCACAAAAATTTCCATTATATAAGACACCACGACACAAACCTCTCCATTATATAAGACACCACGATACAAGCCTCTCCATTATATAAGACACCACGACACAAACCTCTCCATTATATAAGACACCACGATACAAACCTCTCCATTATATAAGACACCACGATACAAGCCTCTCCATTATATAAGACACCACGATACAAACCTCTCCATTATATAAGACACCACGATACAAGCCTCTCCATTATATAAGACACCACGATACAAACCTCTCCATTATATAAGACACCATGATACAAGCCTCTCCATTATATAAGACACCACGATACAAGCCTCTCCATTATATAAGACACCACGATACAAGCCTCTCCATTATATAAGACACCACGACACAAACCTCTCCATTATTAAAGACGCCACGACAGAAACCTCTCCATTATATAAGAAACCACGACAGAAACCTCTCCACTATATACAGACTTCTGAAAAGAAACATCTAAAAAAATTCTAGACACTTTCCAAGACACGAAACGTCTCAATGTTTGCTATGACACACCCGTTTCTTACACGGACACAAAACACACAAACAATCGAAATATGTTGCCAAGTAAAACTTCTCCACTCCCGCTATGACACAAACAAACCTACGCACGCTACGACAAAACCTCCTGGAGCATCCTGTAACTCAAATAACATGCATTTTTTTTTTGTATCAGATAAAACATCTGACATAACAGAAAACTGTTGACAGCTTACCTCTGGTAAGAATCCACGTGGTGTTGTTATAATTATTATTTCTTACACAGTTGGAATTGGTGCTAACTGTCATACGAAATAGGTCTTTCGTTTACGGACGCGCAAATTATATCATGAACGAAGGCTGAATATTGAATGTCGGATAAACTACACAGCGGACAATTGTGTTGTTTTAAGCACAATTTTGTGCCAAGACAAAGATCTATGTTGATATCAAATACATTAACAGTTAATCTTGTTGAATTCAACACAATTTGTGTAAAACACAACTTTGATGCTTATGAGTGCATGGATTCAACATCACTTTGCAGCATATATTCTGTA
This sequence comes from Hanleya hanleyi, assembly GCA_036873755.1. NCBI lineage: Eukaryota > Metazoa > Mollusca > Polyplacophora > Lepidopleurida > Hanleyidae > Hanleya > Hanleya hanleyi. The sequence goes on along the minus strand of JAVTVY010014482.1, from coordinate 31,609 downwards.
GTGTAGTACAAACACAATTAAGCATTTTTATGCATACAACGAAATAAAGCCATCCAAGCTCGCTAAGAAACAACACATTCTGATACATGCAATAAGATATAATTTTAAGTAAGTGCAATTTTTCACAGACAACCTGGCAGGAAATTGTAATATGAAGTCGCTCAAAATCATTTTAAGGCACAAAAACTCTCTATACATGTTATGGGTAAAAGCCAGTACAATACATAAATGAAGGCGAATTTATTGTTCTCTGAAAAAAAAAATGTTCACGGGAATATGGTGCTTGTCGTTATCAACAATGGAGATATATAAGGGTCGTGGTCTTATGAATATGTGTATTTCCTCAAAGAACCGTGGCTGATTTTACATCAATAATTTTGGTTCTGGCTAGATGTTGTTGATATGAGCTTGGTTGATAAGCCATGTGTAGCGTTATCGTGCTAACGCATTTCCTAATTACGTTATATTGGACTCCGGGAATCAGTCCAATCGGGGAAAATTCGTGTTCCCTGGATTAAAGATTCACTAATACAATCTGAACGATGGAGCTGTGACATTAAAACGCGAGTATGGTGCGTGACACATCTTCATCGGTTGGCTGTCGTTGCACTACCTATGTCTATGGAGTGCCAAAGAGAACGATTCCACTGTTTCATATTACACCCCTTAAACTTATCAAGCCTTTGGAGTGGGAGGGGTGGGGGATATGGCACCCCCTACCATACGTTCTACCTTATCTCCAGAACGACACAAAATTGACAGCTGACAAGCCATTACTTTATATTTTATCATACTGGGTTCAGTTTGAGCCTATTTGCCTTACTCCCGAGTAGAGGATCATGGAAAATAAAAAATGGCGCCATGTGCGGTACCAGAAACGTGATATTTTGGTAAAAAAAAAATTATCAAAATTTCTCCTTTGCTGCAAGGGAAAGTGGACAAACACTTTATTCTTCACATCAAATTATTATTTACTAATTTATCATGCAATTTTCCAGAAGAAAACACATAAATAAGAATTTCGAAAAATCTGATCCAAAAATCGACCAAAAAATGCCATTTTTGAAAATGGCATCACTGTGACGTCATCATAACAGCCATCTTCGATGTTTTACATTTTCTTGTAGGGTTTGATCCAAGGGTATGTGTGACAAGTTTTAGCCCCTTAGCTCAAGGGGTAAGAAAATATTTAGGGCGGGGGGATATGCCAGGACTACGGAAGCATAGAATGAGCATGGGAATAATTGTCCAATAGAATGCAGAATTATCTCGAACCCCGAGATAATCGTCCAATGAAAATGCAGAATTATCTCGGACCACCAGATAATTATGTCGGGTACGGAGATAATTCTGTTTTCTTAATGGACGATTATCTCGGGTTTCGAGATAATTCTGCATTCTTATTGGACGATTATCTCGGGGTCCGAGAGAATTCAGCATTCTCATTGGACGATTATCTCGGGATCCGTGATAATTCAGCATTTTAATGGACGATTATCCCATGGTTCGAGAAAATTATCTCGGGGTCCGAGATAATTCTGCACTTTCACTGGACGGTTATCTTGGGGTCCGAGATAATTCTGCATTCTCAGTGGACGATTATCTCGAAGTTCGAGATAATTCTGCATTTTCATTGGACGATTACCTCGGGGTCCGAGATACTTTTGCGTTTCCATTGGTCGATTATCTCGGGGTCCAAGATAATTCTGCATTCTCATTGGACAATTATCTTGTGGTCCGAGGTAATCTGCGTTTCCATTGGTCGATTTTCTCGGGGTCCGAGATAATTCTACATTCTTATTGGGCAATTATCTCGGGATCCGAGATGATTCTGAGTTTCCATTTGTCGATTATCTCGGAGTCCGAGATAATTCTGCATTCTCATTGGGCAATTAATTATCTCGTGGTTCGAGATACTTTTGAGAAAAAAGTGTTTTCCATGTCCCTTCTATGCTTCCGTACAGGCGCGTACTATCAAAATCGCAGGCCTGAACGGGTCTCAGAAAGCCTGAACCAGTTAGGATTAAATCAGCGTCTGTCCTACGTCTCTTACTCTCCTGGTTGGGGGACGTACTGCTGACGCTGATTGAAAGAGTGTATACTATCGAGGACTGTTTCACAGTAACGTGCTAAGTTTCCTCATAACAATACCGAATATGCACAAAAGTTTCAAATCAGATGTGTCAGGTAAATTAATATCTGATTGAGGGGGGGGGGGGTAATTTTGATCTCTCCCCCCCCCCCTGCCAAACTTTTCACCGCAGCTCTGGAACGAAGAGAACAAGAAAGCTAAAACTGTCTGACTTTGTCACTTATTCATGTTAGAGCACTCCCGCTCTCTAAAATGGAGATAAAAAGGCCGTTTTTGCTCAATAAATCAACTCACATAAATAATTCAGCAAAATTGTCTTGAGGCGCATATCTGTCACGCTGTTGAAACAACATTCTGCATTCTGACTGGTTCTTCAAAAGGCAAATTAATTTTAGTACATGCAACAATGGACAGATTAATGCGCCCGAAGTTTTGAAGCCTTGGTTAAGAAAGAATCAGAAGTTATTGACCAAAAAACGACCATTTTTACCTCCATTTTAGAGAGCGGGATCGTCCTAACCTCTTATGAGCGTCATTGACCATTTGCATTAACATAGATGCAAAGGAAAAGTCGGCCACAATTTGTCCTCAGGAGTCGTGTTTTACTCTTTTCTGTCCAGTTTTTCTCGCCTAAAATGGCATAAGAGTGATTTAGTATTATAAATCTAATTATTATCTATCATATGAATTAGTTTATGAGGAAAAAAATAAAACAAGCGGAAGTCCGACAAAAATGGAGTTACTGTGAGTTCGTCATGGCGATCGTCTTGGGTTTTTTATTTCACATTTCCTTGTACAGCTTTATCCAAATATAGTAAGCAAAGGTTCAGCCCTCTACCCCAGTGGTGGGGTGTCCCCTAAGCTGGGAACACGGCAGGGTAATATATGAAAAAGATATTTCTCCGGCTGGAGCAATCATTAAGGTAGCTCCAGTTGAGCCAGTTCCGTAAACAGTCAGCTGGCCATTATGGACTGTCCGTTTTGTTTCCTCTTTGAGTACTCTCCAAATGTTTAAGTACTGTCTCAACAATACTCGGTGTAGCATCAATGTTAATTGTAGCTTCGGCTCCATCGAAGGCCATGATATCGAGACAGCGTCAAAAGAGTGCGTGCCAAAAGGTTAGATTCCCGTAAAACTTACCTTCTAATTTATCGATTTTTTTCTGATTTTGGTCAAGTTTTCCATGTGAAATTCCCCATCAGCCCCGCCCGCCTCCCAACCCCACAAACGTCCAGTCGTAAGTGTCGTACCTATACCTCATGTGTGTGACACGCACCCGATTCTCAATTAATTATGAAAGTGAAACATCATGGTTAACTTCAAACTGGCGGACATACAGTGAAGTATGGCGTCATGCCACTTTTGTCGTCCATCATCTGCCGGTGTAAAGGTAAGAATGTCCGTTAGGAATAAATGTCCCGTTCCTATCTACTAACCTAGAGAAGAATTTTTTCCTGATTTGGAACTCCGACAAGAGATATTTTCCTAAAGAGAAACATATGGAAATGGACATTGTTTTCTTTCACACCGAATTAGGCACATCGTATCGCAATGGAGTAAAAATCATGATATCGATGATCAGAGTCTGGATTATCTGAAAATGGTATCTTCTTATATCGTTAGAATAGAGCTCTATTCCTACGAACTAAGCTCTCAATTGCAAATTATCCGGTAATGAATGAGTCAGTCAGTGAGTCCATCCGAATCCTTTCTCCGGAAAAATAATGAGAACCGTTGACATTAGAACCTTGATTTTTGGCATGAACGTGCACTAGGGGACTGTTACCAGCAAGTTCTGAGTTGACCTACTTGTGATGACAATTTGACCTACTTATGTGACCTATAAACCTAGAAATTGGCAAAAACATGTCCTAATGCCTCCTAAGACCATGGATATGCGCTTAATTTGGTCAATGTCAGTGTGACTTGACCGAATTGGATCAAGGTCAATGCGACCTAGTTCCTCACCCAATTTCTGACCTAATTAGGTGACCTAGAAACCTCGAAAATTGCAAAAACATATCTCAATGCCTCCTACGAGCATGGAAATGGTCTTAAATGTATTTGTCAAGGTACACACTTAAATCATATCATGTCTGACAGTAGGAGGTATGTCTGACAGTAGGAGGTATATGTCTGACAGCAGGAGGTATATGTCTGACAGTAGGAGAAATATGTCTGACAGTAGGAGGTATATGTCTGACAGTAGGAGGTATATGTCTAACAGTAGGAGATATATGTCTGACAGTAGGAGGTATATGTCTGACAGCAGGAGGTATATGTCTGACAGTAGGAGGTATATGTCTGACAGTAGGAGGTATATGTCTGACAGTAGGAGGTATATGTCTGACAGTAGGAGGTATATGTCTGACAGTAGGAGGAATATGTCTGACAGTAGGAGGTATATGTCTGACAGTAGGAGGTATATGTCTGACAGTAGGCGGTATATGTCTGACAGCAGGAGGTATATGTCTGACAGCAGGAGGTATATGTTTGACAGTAGGAGGTATATGTCTGACAGTAGGAGGTATATGTCTGGCAGTAGGAGATATATGTCTGACAGTAGGAGGGATATGTCTGACAGTAGGAGGTATATGTCTGACAGTAGGAGGTATATGTCTGACAGTAGGAGATATATGTCTGACAGTAGGAGGTATATGTCTGACATTAGGAGGTATATGTCTGACAGTAGGAGGTATATGTCTGACAGTAGGAGGTATATGTCTGACAGTAGGAGGTATATGTCTGACAGTAGGAGGTATATGTCTGACAGTAGGAGGTATATGTCTGACAGTAGGAGGTATATGTCTGACAGTAGGAGGTGTATGTCTGACAGTAGGAGGTATATGTCTGACAGTAGGAGGTATATGTCTGACAGTAGGGGTATATGTCTGACAGTAGGAGGTATATGTCTGACAGTAGCAGATATATGTCTGACAGTAGGAGGTATATGTCTGACAGTAGGAGGTATATGTCTGACAGTAGGAGGTATATGTCTGACAGTAGGAGGTATATGTCTGAGAGTAGGAGGTATATGTCTGACAGTAGGAGATATATAATCTGATGCCATGTGAATAGTTTTCGTAAGCACAATATTCTCTATCTGTGTATCCTTGGTATTGAACAGTTATCTGAATCATATCGAATTCCAAGTCTTATCAAAATGGCGGACCCCAATGTCGCTTTTAATGCGACTGTTAATTCAAAGCATTTGGACCGTCCATTGGACCATTCGTTACGGAAGTGTTTTAACTGAATCTTTCTTGTTCTTTCAGTTATCTACAACACCCATTGAAAATGTCGGATTAGAATGGAAAACATAACTTGATATAACGTATTGTGTATCCGTTATAACAGATTAGAAATTCATTATAACGGATAAGTACACCGTTCTCGTTCTTTACAACGGATTGTATAATTCGTTAGGACGGACTATGTAATTCGTAATAGCAGATTATTAACCCTTTATAACCGATTGTGTAATCGTTTATAACAGGATTAGGTATTCCTTAATAAAGGATTAGTCGTTCTTTATAACTGATTATGTAATCCGTTAGGACGGACTACGTAATTCGTAATAACAGATTATTAACCCGTTATAACCAATTGTGTAATCGTTTATAACAGGATTAGGTATTTCATAATAAAATATTACCTAATTATAACAGATAAGTCGTTCTTTGTATCTGATCAGTAATTCCCTCTAACGAAGCAGCAATTCGTTATAACCGATCACTGGGTCATTGGCCATAACGGGGTCTCGTTTTTACAGCGGAATAGAATCGCTCTTGTATAACGTGTATCATACAGAAGACATGGCTGAGTACTCTGGAAATGAACAAGAAGTGAAGACGCACTCTGTACCTGTGTATGGTAAATCCTGAGATCATATCTTGTATTGGTGGTTACAATTTAGAAGATTGACGCAAACAGAGTCCGTCATTGGTGTCCATTTGTGGAAGCGACTCTCGCTTGAACATTTGAAGGCGTGTGTAAATATGCCTCCTGTGGCCTGGTGTAGACACTCACGGCTGGCAGCCCCTCTTAACTCGTCGACAAACCGCTCAGCATTATGCTGCCGCACGTTCAAGAACAACGCAGAAATATTCTGTTGTTTGTTGTTTCAGAATGATCATACAAAACAGACATATTCTAATTTAGCACGCAGTTCTATACAATTATTCGCAGTGTTTCCACAACGTCAAATCCAAAACATCTCTTAAAATTTAAATTCAGAAATTCAGATTGTAAACTTGTAATCATTGGCAATATTTACTCTTAATGTCTTGAAATTGTGGACTAAATTTAGATGGAATTCGGGTCACCGCGACAACTTCACGAGAACGAGATCGAAGCGATAATTGCTATGTTACATATTGACCGGCTGAGGACGTGACAAACAACACAGCTTTATCGAGTATTGTGCTCAATATTACATGTTTTCTCTTTTCTGTCCATTTTTTTCTTGCCTATAATGGCATAAGAGTGATTTAGTTTTATAAAAGTAATTATTATCTATCATATAAATTTGTTTATGAGGGGGAAAAAATCCGACAAAACTGGAGTTACTGTGAGGCCGTCATGGCGACCGTCTTGGGTATTTTTTGTTTTACATTTTCTTGTACACCTTGATCCAAATATAGTCAGGAAAGGTTCAGCCCTCTGCTCCAGTGGCGGAGGAGGAGGGGGGGGGGGGAGGAGGAGGAGGAGGAAGAGGAGGGAGATGAGGGGCGGGGTCCCCTAAGATGAGACAGACCTCAGATCGTCCAAGTCTGGTAGGATTAAAGCATCCACATTGAAACACGGCAGAGTAATATCAGAAAAAGATATTTCTCCGCCTGAAGCAATCATTAAAGTAGTTCCAGTTGAGCCAGTTCCGTAAACATTCAGCTGGCCATTATGGACTGTCCGTTTTGTTTCCTCTTTGAGTACTCTCCAAATGTTCAAGTACTGTCTGAACAATCCTCGGTGTAGCATCAATGTTAATTGTAGCTTCGGCTCCATCGAAGGCCATAATATCGAGACAGCGTCAAAAGAGTGCGTGCCAAAAGGTTAGATTCCCGTAAAACTTAGATTACCGATTTTTTTCTGATTTTGGTCAAGTTTTCCATGTGAAATTCCCCATCAGCCCCGCCCCGCCCCCCCCCCCCTCCCAACCCCACAAACGTCCAGTCGTAAGTGTCGTACCTATACCTCATGTGTGTGACGCGCACCCGATTCTCAGTTAATTCTGAAAGTGAAACATCATGGTTAACTTCAAACTGGCGGACATACAGTGAAGTATGGCGTCATGCCACTTTTGTCGTCCATCATCTGCCGGTGTAAAGGTAAGAATGTCCGTTAGGAATAAATGTCCCGTTCCTATCTACTAACCTGGAGAAGAATTTTTTCCTGATTTGGAACTCCGACAAGAGATATTTTCCTAAAGAGAAACATATGGAAATGGACATTGTTTTCTTTCACACCGAATTAGGCACATCGTATCGCAATGGAGTAAAAATCATGATATCGACGATCAGAGTCTGGATTATCTGAAAATGGTATCTTCTTATATCGTTAGAATAGAGCTCTATTCCTACGAACTAGGCTCTCATTTGCAAATTGTTCGGTAATGAATGAGTCAGTCAGTGAGTCCATCCGAATCCTTTCTCCGGAAAAATAATGAGAACCATTAGAACCTTGATTTTTGGCATGAACGTGCACTAGGGGACTGTTACCAGCAAGTTCTGAGTTGACCTACTTGTGATGACAATTTGACCTACTTATGTGACCTATAAACCTAGAAATTGGCAAAAACATGTCCTAATGCCTTCTAAGACCATGGAAATGCGCTTAATTTGGTCAATGTCAGTGTGACTTAACCGAATTGGATCAAAGTCAATGTGACCTACTTTCTCACCCAATTTCTGACCTAATTAGGTAACCTAGAAACCTCGAAAATTGCAAAAACATATCTCAATGCCTCCTACGAGCATGGAAATGGTCTTAAATGTATTTGTCAAGGTACACACTTAAATCATATCTAACCCTACTTCGTAGGTCCTGTGACGTTAGTCACACTGCCAGGTGACAAAGGTACCGTTGGGAAAAGGAAGAATGTCCTAATACGTCCATACTATCTTGCAAATCAGGACAAATGTCCTAACTATAGGTTGCTAGATGGTAGCCGGATATATTTTTCCTGGCGGACATTTCTTCCTTTTACACGGGTAGTCCAATGAGAATGCTGCTAATGCGAGAGCTGGCGTTAATATATCAATCATTCGTCTATTGTTATTTTTTCTACTTACTATTCTACAGCATGTATAATATCTATAATGTTAATATCTACGAGAATAAGGCATATCCACTATAATGATGGTACAAAAAAAGAATAAGGCGAAATCATGTGACTCATCTCCACAATGTATAGAATGGGGAATTATGAGGAGACAAGAAGCTATCATTATTGATCGATAATGTAGAGGGCGTGACTGTGCTGATGGTCCGGCTTTTATATAGTTGTAGTCATGTCCAGTAAATAACGGTTATAGTTATATTACACGGTATTATGATAGTAGCCGATATATGAATCAAAATATATTTGCTAATGAACAAAGAAATATAGCAGAGCAGCAAAAAGAGACTACCTTATAATATGTAAAGCTAATGAAGTACCATGCATCTGGCTTAGTTCAATAAAAGCGATCTACGCCGGTTATGGTCATTCTCCCATGCACTGTCAGAGTAACATCCTAGAGGTCGATGTCTGACAGTAAGAGGTATATGTCTGACAGTAGGAAGTATATGTCTGACAGTAGGAGGTATATGTCTGAGAGTAGGAGGTATATGTCTGACAGTAGGAGGTATATGTCTGACAGTAGGAGGTATATGTCTGACAGTAGCAGTTATATGTCTGACAGTAGGAGGTATATGTCTGACAGTAGGAGGTATATGTCTGACAGTAGGAGATATATGTCTGACAGTAGGAGGTATATGTCTGACAGTAGGAGGTATATGTCTGACAGCAGGGGGTATATGTCTGACAGTAGGAGGTATATGTCTGACAGTAGGAGGTATATGTCTGACAGTAGGGGATATATGTCTGACAGTAGGAGGTGTATGTCTGACAGTAGGAGGTATATGTCTGGCAGTAGGAAGTATATGTCTGACAGGAGGGGGTATATATCTGACAGTAGGAGGTATATGTCTGACAGTAGGAGGTATATGTCTGACAGTAGGAGGTATACAATCAGATGCCATGTGAATAGTTTTCGTAAGCACAATATTCTCTATCTGTGTATCCTTGGTATTGAACAGTTATCTGAATCATATCGAATTCCAAGTCTTTTCAAAATGGCGGACCCCAATCTCGCTTTCATTGTGACTGTTATTCCAAAGTATTTGGACCGTTCGATGGACCATTAATTACGGAAATGTTGTAACTGGATCTTTCTGGTTCTTTCAGTTATCTACAACATCCATAACGTATTGTACATCCGTTATAACGGATTAGTAATTCATTATAACGAATAAGTAAACCGTTCTCGTTCTTTACAACGGATTGTGTAATCCGTTAGGACGGACTACGTAAATTCGTAATAACAGATTATTAACCCGTTATAACCGATTGTGTAATCGTTTATAACAGGATTATATATTCCGCAATCAAGGATTACCTAATTATAACGGATTAGTCGTTCTTTATAACTGATCAGTAATTCCCTCTAACGAAGCAGTAATGCGACGGTCGAATTTCAATTTTTGATTTAGAGAAACCAAAAACAAAAAACGAAAATTGACGGTCAAATTTTAATTGTTGATTTTGAGAAACCAAAAACGAAAATTGAACTGTGCAAGGTTACACGGACCTGTTTTTGATATTTGGGAAAAAATCGCCCATTTATCACATGTATCATACAGAAGACGTGACAGATTACCCTGAAAATGAACAAGAAGTAAAGACGTACTCTGTATCTGTGTATGGTAAATCCTGAGATCAGATCTTGTATTTGTGGTTACAATTTAGCAGATTGACGCAAACAGCGTCCGTCATTGGAGTCCATTTGTGGAAGCGACTCTCGCTTGAACATTTGAAGGCGAGTGTGTAAATATGCCTCCTGTAGCCTGCTGTAGACACTCACGGCTGACAGCCCCTCTTAACTCGTCGGCAAACCGCTCAGCATTATGCTGCCGCACGTTCAAGAACAACGCAGAAATATTCTGTTGTGTGTTGTTTCAGAATGATCATACAAAACAGACATATTCTAATTTAGCACGCGGTTCTATATAATTATTCGCAGTGTTTCCACAACGTCAAATCCAAAATATCTCTTAAAATTTAAATTCAGAAATTCAGATTGTAAACTTGTAATCATTGGCAATATTTACTCTTAATGGACTAAATTTAGATGGAATTCGGTTCACCGCGACAACTTCACTATTATGAAGATCAAGTTTCCTCATGAAAACGAGATCGAAACGATAATTGCTATGTTACACACTGACCGGCTGAGGACTTGACAAACAACACAGCTTTATCGAGTATTGTGCTTAACATTACACATCATTTCACTGCAAATATTCCAGAAAATGAATCAGCCTATCAAGTGAACAAACTCGTATTTGTGACTATCGTCCAGTCTTTGGCTACGTGCCAATCCAATGTATCTTCAGAGTTTGTGTGGCTATCACTACCAGATAAAGTGTAACAGTATATATAATGTTCAGTTTAGACACAAAATTTCCTATGAATAAGGGCAGTAGTAGTAAAAGGCTAAATCGTGTCGGGCTGACCTTTAGCCGAGTTCTCTCTTTGAAATTCCAAAGGTCAACCCGACACGATTTAGCCTGGCTTTCTCTTCGCCCTTAATCGCGAGAGCTATAATTCCGTCACTTTCGGTCATGTGACCCGGTCGTATTCCATCCGCGTTAACGCGGTCAATTCCACCGCGGTGATAAGGTCACTACTTCCGCCGACAAAAAAGTAGCCCCCTGTCGCATCAATATTACTTGTCCTATGCATATCATTACAATTGACCGGGCGCTCTAGTGGCATGATAATAGGAACTGTGGGCACTCTCGTGTCTCGTATAAGCACCGTAGTGACATGTTGAAGAAAAACGATGTTAAATCGTACTCATTCACACTCATTACATGCCAGGACAAGCCGAAGCTTGTCTGGGAATTCCGTGCCTTCATCAATTCGGGCGCTACCTAGTCTCAACATGTTTACATGTTTTGGTGAAGGTTATCAAAGTGGAACAATGACAGAATAAGCGATTACGTCACAATGTGCAGTGGATACAAAGCTAGGATTCCGGAAAAATCAGGGAAAACGGGCATGACAGGACATATCGCAAAAATAATCCGAAAGAAAACGGAGTATTCATGAACCCTTGAAAAATTTTCTTGTGGAGCAAAGTATAGGGTGTGGGTTTATGTCCGATCCGTCTCACGCTATAGAGTACGATGGGAAGGGTCTGGGCCGTTGGTTGAATTCGCTGGAAAGTCATGATGCGCACTCGTCAAGAAAGCCCGGTGCAAGGTACTTCTAAATCAAATATTCGGCATTTGTAGTTCTTCAGGGTCATGATATTATAATATCCCTGTTGGAGGTCAAGTGGACTGAATGTTTGTATTTTCCACAGTGTAAAGCATTAATGAATCGACAGAAAAGTACAAAAACATTTACGAAATTCTGAAGACTGCATTTACTCTATAAAAACAAGTAAAAGTGAAACTTGATCCCACTCAACTACTTGAGTGAAAAAGTTCGCTCTAGTTGAATGAAAATAAACTTCACTCAACTTGAGTGGAATCAACTTCATTGATTCAAACTTGGACAAATTTCATTCAAACTTGAGTGAATTTGGCTCAAACTTGAGCGAATGTTACAAAACCCGAGTGAATTGAATGATATAAATTTACACTCTTACACTTCACTCAAGCTATTTCTAGAGAGTATGTTAAAGGTGAAATGCAAAGGTTTGTCTAAATCACTTGATATTTGCAGTAAGATTGGAGAAATAATGTGTATATTAATTTCTTCAGTTTTAAAACATTTGTTTAAGCCTAATAAAGTTAAAAACTAAAAAATGTAACGCTATATTATTTACGAAATTTCGATCCGTACATGATTACCTCCCCCTCGGGGCGCTGCGATACGTGACGTAGCAGTGGAACCAGCACAGTCTGCACAACATGATGTAGCTGTATTGTATGGAAATAGCTCACATACATGTAGATAAGCTAGGCTATTGCTCACGAAGCCCTTGCTTGTGTCATTCACGTTCACTGAAACGCACTATCAGGCATTCGCTACGGGGGATAAAAGAAAAAGTCGGAATTTACCAATCTGTATTTCCGATTCTCTCGGTATGTCGCCCACGGCCCCTGCAGTGTCGCTGATCATATCGTTGTCTGCTGGTTCTTTGTTCACAATAGGTTCGTGTTGGTAAGGCAGGGGCACCCGTGCACTAACCATTGCCGTGAATTCTTCTCAATTCCTCTTCAGAAGAAGAAGAAGAAGTGTAAGAAAATTCCTCCGCATCGCTGTCGCTGTCTTCATTCATGTTAGCCGCCATTTTTTTAGTGTGGTTCAACTATGACGTCATAGCCTCTGGTGGAAGAGCTTCGAATCAAGGGGAGATAAGCGATGCGCTGTTTTCAAGCCGCTGATCATATACGTGTTTTATTTCTCTTTAAAAAATAAAACTTATCACCAGATTTCGTTCATTGATGGCTGTATAATTTATTATCATCATAAAAAGGAGAGGGAAATGCTTTTTTCTTACTTTTATTACCTTTGCATTTCACCTTTAACGTGGTTATCGGACTCGCCTTAACAATCGATGTCAATAACTAACAATATGAACCGCGGGACGTAATTAACATTTGAATTTCTTGCTGCACTGTTTTTGTTGTCGTGAAGTATCTTAGTCAAATATAAAGACCCACTTCTGGCGACGAAAAAACATTTTATTCTGATGGTCTCGTGTGATATACTTTATCATTAGCGGTGATTAAGTGAGAGATCAAAGATTGACTTTGAGGGGAATCGAACTCACATCGTCTCTGACACCAGTCACCTGCTGATATAGGACAGACGCTATAACCAACCTGGCCACATCATCTATGACACCAGTCACCTGCTCATATAGGACAGACGCTCTAACCCACCTGGTCACATCGTCTATGACACCAGTCACCTGCTCATATAGGACAGACGCTCTAACCCACCTGGCCATATCGTCTATGACACCAGTCACCTGCTCATATAGGACAGACGCTCTAACCCACCTGGCCACATCGTCTATGACACCAGCCACCTGACCATACAGGACAGGCGCTCTAACCCACCTGGCCACATCGTCTATGACACCAGCCACCTGACCATACAGGACAGGCGCTCTAACTATCACGGCCACATCGTCTATGATACCAGTCACCTGCTCATATAGGACAGACGCTCTAACCCACCTGGCCACATCATCTATGACACCAGCCACCTGACCATACAGGACAGACGCTCTAACCCACCTGGCCACATCGTCTATGACACCAGTCACCTGCTCATATAGGACAGACGCTCTAACCCACCTGGCCACATCGTCTATGACACCAGTCACCTGATCATACAGGACAGGCGCTCTAACCCACCTGGCCACATCGTCTATGACACCAGTCACCTGCTCATATAGGACAGACGCTCTAACCCACCTGGCCACATCGTCTATGACACCAGTCACCTGGTCATATAGGACAGACGCTCTAACCCACCTGGCCACATCGTCTATGACACCAGCCACCTGACCATACAGGACAGGCGCTCTAACCCACCTGGCCACATCGTCTATGACACCAGCCACCTGACCATACAGGACAGGCGCTCTAACTATCACGGCCACATCGTCTATGATACCAGTCACCTGATCATACAGGGCAGGTGCTCTAACTATCACGGGCACATCGTCTATGACACCAGCCACCTGACCATACAGGACAGACGCTCTAACCCACCTGGCCACATCGTCTATGACACCAGCCACCTGACCATACATGACAGGCGCTCTAACTATCACGGCCACATCGTCTATGATACCAGTCACCTGACCATACAGGGCAGGTGCTCTAACTATCACGGGCACATCGTCTATGACACCAGCCACCTGATCATAAAGGACAGGCGCTCTAACTACCACGGCCACATCGTCTATGACACCAGTCACCTGACCATAGAGGGCAGGCGCTCTAACTATCACGGCCACATCGTCTATGACACCAGTCACCTGACCATACAGGGCAGGCGCTCTAACTATCACGGCCACATCGTCTATGACACCAGTCACCTGACCATACAGGGCAGGCGCTCTAACTATCACGGCCACATCGTCTATGACACCAGCCACCTGACCATACAGAACAGGCGCCCTAACCACCACGACCACATCGTCTATGACACTCGCTACCTGCCCATACAGGACAGGCGCTCTTACCACCACGGCCACGTCGTTTATGACACCAGCACCTCTGTGTGTGATGGTAAATGAAACCGCTTTTGTTTCTTTGCAATACAAACCTGGCAAATGATATATTTCTTGCGGTTTACATACTGAAATATCAGCCTCGGACAAATTGTCATCTTAAATTGCATAGAAATGGATTGATGATTAATCTTTTCTTCCTGAGCTATTTTGGTAGGTTTTAGACATCTATAGGGAGAATTTTAAATGGTAGCAAAAATATGACACTTCAAATCAAAACAATTCTTGGTTCTTTCATTCACATAATCAAACTTTCCCAATAGAGGGTGTGAAAATAAAATAAATGTCTCAAAAATACCAAAATAGGCTAGGGAGCATCAGACATGTCAAACATTTGATCAAACATGAATCCATTTATATCCAACGGAGGATTGCAATTTTTCGAGGCTGATATTTCAATAAGTAAACTCTATGAAAAATATAATTTGTCAAGTTTATGACCGAAAACAAAAATCGATTTCATTACTGTCAAGGGAGGTTTTAGTTTGTTCACAGGCGAGACTACTATTCCCAATGCATGTGTGTTGACAAAACAGGTCTTAGTTAAAAGATAGCAAGCGGGCTATTAATTCCTTACGGGCTAGCTTTTCTTGTACATCGACCACCAGCAGAATCCAGACAAATAAGAAATCGAAGATTGACTCTAAAAGCCATTGAGGGGCCAAATCAGTAAATATTAACAATTACGATTTGTGTAATTATTCTATTGGTCAATACAATAAATGTAACAATATCTTGCGAAGGATAAAATTTAGCTCACTACAGTAAATCAATCGCATCATTTCCGCCGTAGGATAATTATTTGTTCCAAAATAGAACGATTCCGGAAACATAAAGTAGCGAAACTGTTTGCGAACGGAAATGTTTCTAATTATGCGAAATTATATGACAGAATATATTTCGCATTATATTTTGTCGTGCCTTGCTCGCAGTCTACAATACCAGCTTTCGTTAATATTTTGATATCCATATATAAAAATATATATCGAACGATATTTTTCGGCACTAAATGGAATTTGATCATAAAGCAGCTTGGCGCATTCACATTTACGCCCGGTCCGCTAAACAATACTAATGCCCCCACTAGGCATGACTATCTCAAAACCAACAGCAGACCGCGATTGATAATATAAATGCATTTATATCCAATTATTTTTAGGATGACACTTTCTTGGTAAAGTACAAATACTAGTGCTGGATGGCTCAGTCCCGTGTGAGACTCGAACCCGCGCCCTCAGAGTTTGGCACCAAATCGCCAGCAGTATAAATGCAAGCGCTCTCGACCGCTCAGCCGCCTCAGCTTCCACAAATGGGAAGTTCGGAGATTTACTACCCCTCTGATAGATTGAGTAATGGCACAGCTCCTAAAGCCGATATTATATATATTTATATACTAATGCCATTTAGAAATAATTGGATATAAATGTTTACCTGTTTTCTAAATGGCATTACTATATATATATGCATCCGGTTGGAAAAAGAAAAAATGTTCATTGAAAAATACGGGGAATCCCTCAATTGCTAATACCGAAAATATATCACTTAATTATTCGATCGATTCAGAGTCATTAAAACATTATTTCAGTATTCGCAGACTGGTTCCAGAAAATGAGTTATGCGCATGTCTTTAGGTGCATGGAGACCAAGAACTGTAAAGTACGCATGTCTGAGTACGTGGAAACGCCCACAAATGACCAACCAGCAGTCGTCTCTCTGTAATCATTGTTTTGTATGTGACTATACTTGTTCTGTTATGAACTTGGTGTCAAACTCTGAGGGAGCGGGTTCGAGTCCCGCACGAGACTGACCAATCCAGCACTAGTATTCGGGCTTTACTAAGAAAGTGTCATCCTAAAAATAATTGGATATAAATGTTTACCTACTTCTAAATGGCATTAGTATATGAATATAAATGCATGCTCATGGGCCGACTCTCAGCTGGCGCCGACAACGTATTACATTTCGGGAGCAGGCACAGTGGTAGGACATTCGGACTGCCAAGCGGAAATCTGCAGATGTGACGCGCCGGAATCGCCTAGCACGCATGACTCAAAACCAAACCACTTACGCGGACGCATGAACCGTCGATCGGCAAATTACACACTATGGATCCCAAATTTATGTCGAATGTATTGATAATCACATTTGTTAATACCCACGGAAATATAATATTACAGAGTAATAGCTTTAACTTTAAGTCTGTCGAAAGATTAAGTTATATAGTCCCAGTGATGTCATAGTTTGTTGCCAGTTGAAAATCAACTTTCAACGCTGTTGTGGGTCGGTCCACTGCAGTTGAAACTGTCGACAGGGTTGGCAAATACATGTTGAAAGTACAGTATCACGCCGAAACACTGAACAGCGCATGTCAGCTGTAGGACTTCCGTTACCATGGAGATCAGTTTTAGACGAAAAGCTAGGAGAAACATCTCAACTTAGAAGAGATCTTTCGGGGGTAGAATCAAGGGAATATCCATTTCATTTGGATATAAATTGTATCTCCTGAAGAGGGAGAAATACAACGAGGACAATGTGAGCGGAAACACAACCTATAGCATGTGATGGGCCTCACGTGCGGCGGGTCACGGTTTACACCGGGGAGGTGCAAAATCCTTACACCATTCATGCGCGAGGTACTATCACTTCGACGGAATAGGCCGAGCAGTCGCGAATGAGCATTATCTATAGCTGGTGGAACATCACTACGACAGCGGGCTGCGGCTGATGTAAGTCCGAAAAATAAGTGCACATGTTTGACTCAGCCAAAAGTGCTTAAAGAGATGGGATTAATGAATAAACTGTACAATATTTACCTTGAACGTTTAAACAACGAAAATCTATCAAATGTATTGGTTAGTACACTCCGAACACCGACCACTTGGAAGTGGAATCTATGATGACGTCAGCTCTTTTCTGCCCTTCCTTTATATTGATTGATTGTGATTCCAGGCGTCAGACTCTAACAATCGGGACACCGAGCACCGACTGTTTGAACTCACGCGCAGACGACTTAACACATATATTGTTACATGTAACAGTAATTTTCCAACGAAAGTTGTCATAGTACAATTTTTAACAGATAACAAACATGTCGTCGATTATCTTGCAAATTAGATAGGCGGCACATTTTTTTCTTCAGTTCGATATTTCGATATATTCTTGACTTTATTTGGCAGAAACGAACTACTTTACCTCCAGGGCAGAAACGAACTACTTTACCTCCAGGGCAGAAACGAACTACTTTACCTCCAGGGCAGAAACGAACTACTTTACCTCCAGGGCAGAAACGAACTACTTTACCTCCAGGGCAGAAACGAACTACTTTACCTCCAGGGCAGAAACGAACTACTTTACCTCCAGGGCAGAAACAAACTACTTTACCTCCAGGGCAGAAACGAACTACTTTACCTCCAGGGCAGAAACGAACTACTTTACCTCCAGGGCAGAAACGAACTACTTTACCTCCAGGGCAGAAACGAACTACTTTACCTCCAGGGCAGAGACGAACTACTTTACCTCCAGGGCAGAAACGAACTACTTTACCTCCAGGGCAGAAACGAACTACTTTACCTCCAGTATAGATAGGTGGTTCACTCTATCCTGATTAAGACACCCACCCCTGGCCCAATCATCTCTAGTCATGGTCCAGATAAAGCCATACCATGATAGAGAGCGGGTCCGCCATAACGAAGACCAATCGCATTATTATCAGCAGTTTCGAATCACGTTCGTGAACCTCATGACGGTGGTACTGTGTTTCTAGACCTGCATATATGGCAGATATCCATCTCTGCACGGAATGCCAAAGCGTAAATATTCAATACAGACACACAGTTTTAAACATCGGAGAGTAAATTTAGACCAAGACAGATTTATTCACACCAAGACGAGTAATTTGTAGAGGGGACTGTACGCCCAAGACCTTCCACCCCACCCCAGAGGTTTTAAGACCAGCAGACGTGCAGTTGTGGCAGTCAGTCCTGGAATGAGTACGGAACTGTAACGAATACGTCCGTCAAAGAACTCACAAATGGAAATAGAAAGGTGAAGCCAACGTAGAAAGGCAAACTAACTTCGTCTGCCATGTGTTTACCATTTCCGGTGTAACAACTTCCAAAGTGCCCATGACCTCACTGAGTATGCCAACGGGAGAATAAAATGGCCATAATGGACACGGAGCGGACATTGTGCTGTGTATTTTAAATGCCCCAAACATCTGACCCGTTCCCAGGAGCTGAGAGGGAGGATATTGGAAAAGTTCCTAGGCCGAATTCGACGTGTGTAACTCTCGTCCATAATGGTGAAAATATTGGAAAACATTTTATTGGGTGCTTACATGACCTGAAAATCATGACATGCTGCCCGGGATAGACCTGCATTCCGTGTAGGGCTTGAGACAATGCAAAAACATGTTAGTATTTTCCTCAAATTACACCAAATTCATTCGCTCCGAGGCAAGGAAATGAAAAATCCATCGTAAATTCAAAAGGACGGCCATGTTGCGGTACCGGAAAGTGATATTTCTATCTTATTTTATTTCAAATATCTTGCTTTTCTGTTAAATAAAAGTTGGCAAAACCTTTATTAATTTATCCTGCAGCTTGGCGAAGAAAATTGCATAAATAAACATTTCGAAAATTGCTTTCTGAGAAAATGACGTCACTGTGATATCATCTTTGCGGCAATATATTGAATTTTATCTTCTCCCCTCCTCCCACCCTCCCAAGGCTGCAGTACCCCCCAAATCCCTCAGGCCAGATACAGGGTTAACGAGGCTCGCGATGAGGGAGTCTGGTTATGTGCGTGTGAATCAAATGACGGAACGAAGTCTTGTTGAGGCAAAGTCAGAATGTTATATATTTACCAGAAACCGATCAAACGTACAGGAAAACATATGATACAACTCGGTTCTCCGGTTATATTAACCCAAGGTAGTCATGTGAGTTCGGCGCTTCAAACTAAATTGCAGCGTAAATGTACATTGGTTGTATCTGTCGGAGATTCAATTTTTAAATCAACAGTGACATGTATTCGATGGGAATCCGTAAAATGTTAAACGGTCTGCTTAAATATTCCAACTTGAACATTGATATGAATGCATGCAACAATACTCAAACAGGACGTACCGGTTTGACAATGACGGAAGCGTTGTACAAGAGACAATTACATATGTAATCATTCCATAGACGCACTTCCTGAATATCGACAGGCCAAACCAGTCTAACAGTTGAAGCGTAGACAAGTGCGCTGGAACTAACCTGCAGAAGAAATCCCAACAAATGGTGACTACGGTGGTCCATAGGTTACATCGACTTTTGTTCTGTAGTTTTTACGTATGTTTATTACATTTTCTGGATTTCTTTGGCATTTTCTTCACTTTTTGTCTATTTTCTACAAACAGATTTTAGTTCATCAAATAATTTCTTTAGATTCCTGACATTCCTAGTAACTTCGTCATAAATATCTTCATCTTTTTTTTTCACCGAAGACCAAACCAAAAAATTGGAAGCGTTTAAACCACGATTGAAACCTTCAAACCACGGAGCAAACTTTTAGACCGCAGCGTAAAGCTCTAAATCACGGTGGAAACCTTTCAAACACAGTGGAAAGGTTTACTCTGCGGTGTAAACTTTACTCCGCGGTGTAAATATTTGGTTTTCTACCGCGGTGTAAATATTTGGTTTCCACCCCGGTGAAAACATTTCAGTCGTGGTGGAAACATTTTCATCGTGCAGTAAACCTTTACACAGCGGGGAAAACCGTAACACCACGGAGTAAACCTTTCCACCGAGGTTGGAAGGTTTCCATCGCAGTTTAAAGGTTTACTCCGTGGTTTAAAGATTTTCACCGCCGTGTAAACATTTCCACCGCCTGGTAAACGTTTTCACCGCAGTGAAAACTAGGTTTTCACCGCGATGAAAAATAAGTAGCATGGTGTAAGCTCAATGAATATATGAGAGTAGGGGGTGGGTCAAGGCTTAGTTTAGGAAACAAAAGGAAGGGGCTTGGTGCCTTGGGGGTGGGGACATGTTCCCGAGGGTAGTGGATGCGTTGAATAAATGCAGCATGGTGTATGCTCCAGGAATATATGAGGGTAGGAGGTCAGGCGACGATTAGGTTAGGAGATAGAGGATGGGGTTTGGTGCTCAGGGGTGGGAACATGTTCCCGAGGGTAGTGGATGGGTTGAATAAGTGTAACATGGTGTAAGCTCCAGGAATATATGAGGGTAGGGGTCGAGCGAGACTTAGTGTAGGAGAAAAGAGGATGGGGCTAGATGTCTCGAGAGTTGGAACATGTTTCCGAGGGTAGTGGAAGGGCTGAATAAGTGTAGCAGGGTGTAAGCTCCAGGAACATATGAGAGTCGGAGGAGAGGAGTTTGGGAGATAGAGGATGGGGCTTGGTGCCCCGGGGGTGGGGACATGTTCCGAGGGTAGCGGAAGAGTTGAATAAGTGCAGCATGGAATAACCTTCCAGAATATATCAGGGTTCAGGTGACGGGGCTTAGTTTAGGAAACATGGGGTGAGGGTGAGAAGCTGTGGATAGGAAAAATGGAAAATCAAAATCTTTAAATTTGGTGCTCAGGGGTGGGGACATCCTCCCGAGGGTAGAGCATGGATTGAATAGGTGTAGCATGATAAAGCTTCCGGGTTGGCGGGGATTAGTTAAGAAGACACAGGATGAGACCGAGAAGCTGCGGTAAAGAAAATAAAGTCCAAAAACTTCGGCAACTTTTTCGGACATGGACATCACAGTCATCCACAGCCATCATTTAAATCACTAAATCGAGCTTCCTGCAGCTAAAGCTACGGGCTTGATAAAAGTTGGGTATATTTTTTGTACGAAACACATTTTTTGTACGGATTTGAAGAGATATCTTTTGTCCTCATAAATATAAGAGCCAGATGAGTTTTTCTCCACTCCACTGAATTGCTGTCGGTATTGACTATCTGGGCATTTCAAAAATAAAACAAAATCTCACTTTGGCTCATAAACGCTTCAGTACAATTCACATAATATTGCTTCCGATCTATGGAAAATATAGAACATGACACCGTATACATACACAAAAACATACACGTATATTCCTTTGATATCTCGAATATGGTATTTGATTAGTTTATCGAAAAAATAAAAAATATCAGCTTCTGTCGTGACGGAGTTGATTTTGTTTCTGAAGACCACTGGTGATTGTTCTAAAGTGGAAAGTCATGTATGCAAGTTTTCAGGTATTTATTAAAATATATCGATTATTTAATTATAGGTGTCATACTGGACTCGTTAGTTTGACTTCGCCTGTGAAATCGCAATTTGTAAGACACGGCCATGAAGCCAGTTGCCTGATGCCATCGTCTGGTTTTCACGATGAACGAGAATGTCCAAATACCGTAACGTGTGCCAACAAAGCACTCACTGAAGCAGACGTTACACGGCCATGTTCAACGTCATTAGTTCGTACCATTGATAGAGAAGAGAATGAAATGAATACCGTACAATATAGTTCTATATTCTTGATATAACAACCAATATTTCTCGCATGAACTACTGAATCAACACAATTGTTTTTACAGTGACCGACCTACGAAAATTTCATATGTTCGTAACTGTCCCTGGGAACACGGAGAGTAGGAGACATTGATCCATCGAGGAATAAATGAGCGTGTAAGACCGACCACAACTGGGCATAAATTTCAATAAGGCGGTGCTTCCGTCACTAAATATTATCATTATCTCTGAAGCTATAGGGAACTGAACTTACCACACTATTTGTGCTCGAATCTCACCATAGACGACGAGATTATGACGTTTGTCTCCTGATTGAAATTGATTGAAATTGTAGTTTTCGGTCCACTTCTCATACGAATTTCGCGACCCATCAACTCAATGCATTATTATAGTTCATTATACATTTCCATGATCAATCCATAGATCTACAAACACTATAGTTTAAAGCAAATAACAAAGAAAAAATAGTTGAAGATTTATCAAAGTCTTTATATGTCTATCTGTCTCTGTCATTACGTTTATGGAATCCACTAAAGTGTGATGGTAATAGAAATCCTTTGCATAGTTCACCGCGTTCTGGTTCTCTTTGTCTGTTCCCTTCTTGTACACACATATCAGTCAAGAAAGAAAAAAATAATAATAGAACTGCGAGTCGCCCACCATGAAAGGCTGTGCCTGTAACATTGCTGGGAATATGTATCAGGGAACAGGATAGCAGGCTTCATCCAACTGTATGATTCTATAACACTTGTCCCTATTACTTCCATCCAACCAATCTATCTGAAACGTTCTAGCACACTTGTCTGAAATCTACACATGTCATGCCATAACAAGCGCATGTGTTCTTTTGGGAGATTCTGTTTTACAAGGCGGGTGAAGAATGATCTACAATGCCGTCCGCCACCATACAATTGAATGAACAAAGAAATAAATTACAAGAGGGAATTTCTGTCTCAAGTTTAAGTGCTATTTTCATCGTGAAACTATTGTTTCAATCGTGAAATTGATTACCAAAGCGAAACAAATATGTCAATGGATGTTTCACAGTCTGTTTCAGGTGGCAGACTCACTCCCCAATATCCGTCCACGCGGGTGGGCGGGGAGGTGGGGGGAGGACGTTTCAACACACATGGCAAAGAGAGAAAGAGGCAGATAAATTGTTCAATAGTTTTCAGCCTTCTGTCCTAATCTCTGTTGATAATCAATTTAAGCAGTTCTATAGAGAAGAAATAATGTTTTCATATGCGGGCTCAATTGTTATTTGACGAACGGTTAGTGTGAGAAAGTTTATAAATTTTAGGGCGCGGGTTTCGACCTTGTCCTAAAATATAGTCTTTCCCACACTAACCGTTCGTCAAATAACCATTAAACACGCCTATGAAAACACTATTTCTTAATTTTAACGCCCCTTTCATTAATTTTCCAGTCATATCACGATGAACCAGTCTCATTATCTTGACATCGGGGCAACCAGTCTTTGATCTCTACTCTTCCTGTTGAAGCCATTTAAGTCTTTGGTATGACTAGGTCCTATCTATGTGAAGAAATATTAATTATTGTCATAATTACCAGTTCTTCTGTACATTTGACAATCTGGTATGAACTCATCCTCTTGTTCTTGTATAAATCCTTTCCCAGTCCCGTAGTTTTGACCAGAGACCCCTGAAATATAGCTCATAAACTGTGTCTCGCCTCATCCCATAATCTTATATATTCCCAAATCTTACATCATTGTATTTATGAGACACATCTGTTACCTTCGGGGTTTGTCCCCACCAACTGAAGTCATCACATAGAATGATCTTCATCAATCCTCAATCCAAGGCCAAATGTATGTAGTCTATGCAGCATGCGAGCCTCAAATATATCTGCCATTTACTTTTCATCTTGTTTTCTCCTGTTTTGACAAATTAAATCTTCTTCGGGATAGTGCATCGTACCGACAATTCCATTGAAATGCAACTACCTGCTAACACCAGGCATCCACTGGTCCATACTTCATGCAAGAAAGCACGAGAGAGATATCCTCTCCTTATTGGCGTTTACGCCAATGGCATTCAACTTTAATAGGGTGGGTGGGTGGGTGGGTGGTGGTGGTTGGAGACCGTGATACATGGACATTGAACAAGGAGTATTTCTGTGACCGGCAGAATGAAGCGACAGAATGGCCGTATGCTGTCTGTTTTGGGGGAGACGTCAGAATGGCAGAATGAAAATCGTGGCCGTGTAGGCCTTCTTTTATTTTGGCGACGGCACTATGGCACAATGAAGCTCTCTCAATTTATCAAGTATTTACAAATAGGACTATTACTGTGGCCGGCAGAATGAAGCGGCAGAATGACCGTAGTCTCCCTTATTTGGGGAAGACGGCAGAATGGCACAATGAAAATTATGGCCTTGTACTCGTTTTTTTTTATCACGGCAGAATGTCTCAATTAAACTTTCTCAATTGATCAACTATTTAATTAGTCTTTTTTTTTATCACGGCAGAATGATCCAACCGATCCAATTCAACATTTCCAACTTATCATCTATTTAAAATATAAAAACTAGAAGGATTTCTCTTTTTTTTTGGGTGCACGGCACAATGTCACTTTCTCAATGTATCAAGTATTTAAAATACAAGGATTTCTGTGATCGGAAGAATGAAGTGACAGACTGATCGTACTCTTTGTTAATTTTTTTTAGACACAAAATGTGTCAATGTTACATACATATATGTAGGAGGATTTGACATCGATTGAAAAATGTAGGCCTACATATACAGCAAGGCTACCAAAGAGCTCGCCTGGTATTTCCTTCCGATATGTATTATTCTTTCCTTGCCATGCTTCATCCACTCCAGTTGTGTACCAATTCATAAACATCCCCTCCATCGTGAAATGATGGACAATGTGTATGGCATGTGTATGGCAAGTTTAGGCTCAATTGTTTTACTTAATTGGAAAGTAAAGCAGAGCCTGTGTTCAGTGATCCGTCAGTTCAGCTACTTGGATAGTTTCTTTGGTCGCTGTTCTATCTCTTAATCTGCATGCATGCGAGACCTTGGAAAGTAAAGCAGAGCCTGTGTACTGATCCGCGAGTTCAGCTGTTTGGGTTCTAAAACTTAAGTATTTTGTGGAAAATACGTCTCGTCACAAATTATGTAAAGATTAGTTGTAAAAATATTTATTGTTATATAAATAGGCCGATTCTCTGCAAATGTTATCATTACCCGAACACATCCTCCAGTGCGGAGGCAGTCAAAGCGGGATTAGGACTTAGGGTTAGGTATGCTTCATAACTATCAGGTTTAGGGTCAGTTCAGCTATAGAAGTCAGATAATTTCTCCACCAAAGTGTAACTAGGGTAATGTCGAAGCTGGGTGTTAGGCATGAGTGTGCTTGAAGTTGACTTTCAAAGCACTGTTAGGAAGGAATATATCTGAAGTGCAGTGTCAAAGCGGTATTAGGGGAAAATGTACGTGCAATCGAGTGTCAAAGCTGTATTAGGGAGGAATGTATGTTTAGGTGAGTGTCAAAGCAGTGTCACGGAATGTATGTCAAGTCGAATGTCAAATTGTTGTTAGGGAGGAATGTACGTGGAGTCAAGTGTCAAAGCGGTGTTAGGGAGGAATGTATGTGAAGTCGAGTGTCAAAGCGATGTTAGGGAGGAATGTACGTCAAGTCGAGTGTCAAAGCGGTGTTAGGGAGGAATGTACGTCAAATCGAGTGTCAAAGCGGTGTTAGGGAGGAATGTACGTGAAGTCGAGTGTCAACCAGTGTTAGGGAGGAATGTATGTCACGTCGAGTGGCAAAGCGGTGTTAGGGAGGAATGTATGTGAAGTCGAGTGTCAAAGTGGTGTTAGGGAGGAACGTATTTGAAGTTGAATGTCAAAGCGGTGTTAGGGAGGAATGTATGTGAAGTTGACTGTCAAAGCGGTGTTAGGGAGGAATGTATGTGAAGTCGAGTGTCAAAGCGGTGTTAGGGAGGAATGTATGTAATGTTGAGTGTCAAAGCGGTATTAGGACTTAGGGTTAGGTATGCTTCATAACTATCAGGTTTAGGGTCATTTCAGCTATAGAAGTCAGATAATTTCTCCACCAAAGCGTAACTAGGGTAATGTCGAAGCTGGGCGTTCAGCATGAGTGTGCTTGAAATTGACTTTCAAAGCACTGTTAGGAAGGAATATATCTGAAGTGCAGTGTCAAAGCGGTATTAGGGAAAAATGTACGTGCAATCGAGTGTCAAAGCTGTATTAGGGAGGAATGTATGTTTAGGTGAGTGTCAAAGCAGTGTCACGGAATGTATGTCAAGTCGAATGTCAAATTGTTGTTTGGGAGAAATGTATGTGGAGTCAAGTGTCAAAGCGGTGTTAGGGAGGAATGTATGTGAAGTCGAGTGTCAAAGCGGTGTTAGGGAGGAATGTACGTCAAGTCGAGTGTCAAAGCGGTGTAAGGGAGGAATGTATGTCAAATCGAGTGTCAAAGCGGTGTTAGGGAGGAATGTACATGAAGTCGAGTGTCAACCAGTGTTAGGGAGGAATGTATGTCAAGTCGAGTGGCAAAGCGGTGTTAGGGAGGAATGTATGTGAAGTCGAGTGTCAAAGTGGTGTTAGGGAGGAATGTATTTGAAGTTGAATGTCAAAGCGGTGTTAGGGAGGAATGTATGTGAAGTTGACTGTCAAAGCGGTGTTAGGGATGAATGTATGTGAAGTAGAGTGTCAAAGCGGTGTTAGGGAGGAATGTATGTAATGTTGAGTGTCAAAGCGGTATTAGGACTTAGGGTTAGGTATGCTTCATAACTATCAGGTTTAGGGTCATTTCAGCTATAGAAGTCAGATAATTTCTCCACCAAAGCGTAACTAGGGTAATGTCGAAGCTGGGCGTTCAGCATGAGTGTGCTTGATGTTGACTTTCAAAGCACTGTTAGGAAGGAATATATCTGAAGTGCAGTGTCAAAGCGGTATTAGGGGAAAATGTACGTGCCATCGAGTGTCAAAGCTGTATTAGGGAGGAATGTATGTTTAGGTGAGTGTCAAAGCAGTGTCACGGAATGTATGTCAAGTCGAATGTCAAATTGTTGTTAGGGAGAAATGTATGTGGAGTCAAGTGTCAAAGCGGCGTTAGGGAGGAATGTATGTGAAGTCGAGTGTCAAAGCGATGTTAGGGAGGAATGTACGTCAAGTCGAGTGTCAAAGCGGTGTTAGGGAGGAATGTATGTCAAATCGAGTGTCAAAGCGGTGTTAGGGAGGAATGTACGTCAAGTCGAGTGTCAACCAGTGTTAGGGAGGAATGTATGTCAAGTCGAGTGGCAAAGCGGTGTTAGGGAGGAATGTATGTGAAGTCGAGTGTCAAAGTGGTGTTAGGGAGGAATGTAGTTGAAGTTGAATGTCAAAGCGGTGTTAGGGAGGAATGTATGTGAAGTCGAGTGTCAAAGCTGTGTTAGGGAGGAATGTATGTAATGTTGAGTGTCAAAGCGGTATTAGGACTTAGGGTTAGGTATGCTTCATAACTTTCAGGTTTAGGGTCATTTCAGCTATAGAAGTCAGCTAATTTCTCCACCAAAGCGTAACTAGGGTAATGTCGAAGCTGGGCGTTCAGCATGAGTGTGCTTGAAGTTGACTTTCAAAGCACTGTTAGGAAGGAATATATCTGAAGTGCAGTGTCAAAGCGGTGTTAGGGAAAAATGTATCTGGAGTCGAATGTCAAAGCAGTCTTAGGGTTGCATTGTACGTGAAGTCCAGTGTCAACCGGTGTTAGGGAGGAATGTATGTAAAGTCGAGTGTCAAAGCGGTGTTAGGGAGGAATGTACGTCAAGTCAAGTGTCAAAGCGGTGTTAGGGAGGAGTACGTCAAGTCAAGTGTCAAAGCAGTGTTAGGGAGGAATGTATGTCAGGTCGAGTGTCAAAGCGGGATTAGGACTTAGGGATAGGTATGCTTCATAACTATCACGTTTACGGTCATTTCAGCTATAGAAGTGCAGTGTCAAAGCAGTGTTAGGGAAAAATGTACGTTGAGTCGAATGTCAAAGCGGTGTTCAGGATGAATGTATGTGAAGTCGAGTGTGAAAGCGGAGTGAGGGAGTAATGTACATGAAGTCGACTGTCAAAGCGCTGTTAGGGAGGAATGTACGTCAAGTCGAGTATCAAAGCGGTGTTAGAGAGGAATGTACGTCAAGTCGACTGTCAAAGCGGTGTTAGGGAGGAATGTATGTCAGGTCGAGTGTCAAAGCGGGATTAGGACTTAGGGTTAGGTATGCTTCATAACTATCAGGGTTTGGGTCAGTTCAACTATAGAAGTCAGATAATTTCTCCACCAAAGCGTAACTAGGGTAATGTTGAAGCTGGGTGTTAGGCATGAGTGTGCTTGAAGTTGACTTTCAAAGCACTGTTAGGAAGGAATATATCTGAAGTGCAGTGTCAAAGTGGTATTAGGGAAAAATGTACGTGCAATCGGGTGTCAAAGCTGTATTAGGGAGGAATGTATGTTTAGGTGAGTGTCAAAGCAGTGTCACGGAATGTATGTCAAGTCGAATGTCAAATTGTACCTTGTATAGTGTAATAGCTAATTATTTAGCAACTATCTCCAATTAGAAAGCAGGATTGGCTTTGATTGTGACGTTGCAAAGTGACGCTCTCAAGAAAAACATCTTCATTCTGACGCACTTCATTGTGACGTTACAGGGTTAGGCTCACCCTTTCCTTCCATTCTGCCGGTTCAAAGTGCCGGCAGAAGAAAAGTCTCTGATTTTCCATTGTGCTGCTGCATTCTGCCGTAAAGAACTAAAGTGACTGTGTTTCATTGTGACGCTGCAGCGTCAGTACGAAAAAAGATGGTCTTAAATTTTTCATTGTGACGTGCCATTCTGCCGTACCGAGAAAAAGTAATGTTTCTGATGATCAATTAAACACTCTATTTCCTTCCATTCTGTCGCTTCAAAGTGCCGGCAGAAAGAAAGTCTTTCATTTTCCATTGTGCCGTTCCATTCTGTCGTAGAGGGAAAAAGTGATTGTGTTATATTGTGATGCTGGTAAGCAGGATTGACTTTGATTGTGACGTTGCAAAGTGACGCTCTGATGAAAGACATGTTCATTCTGACGCACTTCATTGTGACGTTACAGGGTTAGGCTCTCTTCCATTCTGTCGCTTCAAAGTGCCGGCAGAAAGAAAGTCTTTCATTTTCCATTGTGCCGTTCCATTCTGCCGTAGAGGGAAAAAGTGATTGTGTTATGTGATGCTGAGAAGCAGGATTTACTTTGATTGTGACGTTGCAAAGTGACGCTCTGAAGAAAGACATGTTCATTCTGACGCACTTCATTGTGACGTTACAGGGTTAGGCTCACCCTTCCTTCCATTCTGCCGGTTCAAAGTGTCGGTAGAAGAAAATTCTCTCATCTTCCATTGTGTCGCTGCATTCTGCCGTAAAGAGGTAAAGGGACTGTCTTTCATTGCGACGTTGCAGCGTCGGTTCGAAAAAATATGGTCTTAAATTTTTCATTGTGTCGTTCCATTCTGCCGTACCGACAAAACAGGTACCTTGTATAGCAACTACCTCCAATTAGAAAGCAGGATTGGCTTTGATTGTGACGTTGCAAAGTGACGCTCTCAACAAAGACATCTTCATTCTGACGGACTTCATTGTGACGTTACAGGGTTAGGCTCAACCCTTCCTTTCATTCTGCCGGTTCAAAGTGCCGGCGGGCAGAAAGAGAGAGAGTCTTTCATTTTCCATTGTGCCGTTCCATTCTGCCGTAGAGGGAAGAAGTCATTGTGTTATATTGTGATGCTGGTAAGCAGGATTTGACTTTGATTGTGACGTTGCAAAGTGACGCTCTCAAGAAAGACATGTTCATTCTGATGCGCTTCATTGTCACGTAACAGGGTTAGGCTCACCCTTCTTTCCATTCTGCCGGTTCAAAGTGCCGGCAGAAGAAAACTCTCTGATTTTCCATTGTGCCGCTGCATTCTGCCGTACCGAGAAAAGGTCATGTTCCTGATGACAAATTGAAAAGTCAACTTCATTTCCTTCCATTAAGAAGGTGCAAAGAGCGTTGACAAAGACAGAGCTGTACTCTGCTGTACAAAGAAACTACTTTGAACCACATTGTGTTTCATTAATATGGCACTTGTACGGCTGAAAATAAGAGAATGGTGCAGGTTTTCCACTCTCTTATAGTCTCTCTCGTGCTTCCTTACATGAAGTATCCACCCATCCACTGGCATGTCTGTGCTCCCCCATCCCACATTCACGACCATCGTAAATTGAAATATCATGTTGAAGTAAAACATTATGTTTTAGCGTTAACGCCGCATGTCAAAATTTAATTGGTAAAAACACGCAACATTTGATTGTGTACATATTAATAGCTATTACGGTTAATTGGTGACGTTTCCGCACATCTTCAAAGATCACAATGGCCTGCGTTCGGAACCGCTCTTTGCGAGCTGACGGTGAAAGATATATGATATTCATAGAATGTTCGAATAAGGGATGACTGCAGCGCCGCAGCCGGTGCGTCTGGCAGTAGCGATGCGCCTCCAAGTAGTGCGTCTCGCAGTAGCCTAATCAAGGACGGTAACTCTGCAGAGTACTCTTTGCCTCGAAGATATGCCCAAAGGTATATTCATGGTATTAAATTGCGGATTTAAACTACGACGATAATATTTACACAGCTGAAACAATTATGAGACATGGATTAACTTCACAATGACGATGATATTTGTTAGCCACTTTTTAACAGGGGAACCTATTCAATTTTAGAAACACCTTTAATATGAATTCCACTGAAAAGCGGACATCGTAGTTGGTGTCTGGTGGACAGTGTAGAATTTCTTCGAATCTGGTGTTGCCAAGTTTCCATGCCTTCCTTAGTTCCTGTCCCTACGTCAGTCATCCAGTATACTCAGTGTATATGTAAATTCAGGATCACTCACCACTGAGCCGTACGACTCTATCCGACAAACTTTCCGTCTCCTATTTTTATCGAGTTCTGCATAGAGTTTAGTAGCCGTGAGAAGCTGATATCTGTAATCTGTCTTCAAACATCAACGAGTGACACGAAAAGGATGTAACGTGCGGAATAACGCGGTACTACAAATGAACATTTCGGTTTCGGCTCTCGCGAGATGAAGTCGTCACATGCATGTTGAGGGTATGGGCAATTAACATTTTCGATCACGTGAATGTAAGGGGCCGTGATTTGGTTTTTGAATGCGGATTATACAGAGACTAGCTTTTCACTGCTATCAAACCGTTTGCCGAAATCTATAAAAATAGGGTACAGAAAGTGAAAAGGGGTTTGATTTATTGCCGGATACGGCCACATGGCCCAAGTAGGCGAGTATTCCTGGTCGGACATGCTAACAGACTGTACTGGAGATATGAGCGGACGATGAAATAAAAAACTTGGCTGAATCTGATGTCGCCCGAAAATTACGATCGAAACGGCACGAGAAGGATCATTAGATACATCCTGGCAATAATATAAATATGCGATAGAACTTGGA
>JAVTVY010014479.1:0-65088 GCA_036873755.1 Hanleya hanleyi | reverse complement strand
CCAATAGGGGCTCACCTCGACCCCAAAATGTCCACCCAGTATGGACCTATGCACTGAACCAATATGGACCTACCCGGTACTTTACGAGAAATTTCACCGCTTACCTCCGAGATCCTTGCCATCGTGTTCTACATAGTGAGATGAAGAATCCCACAACCTATAGTAAAATCCACAAAATATCAAATGACCACCCCCCTATACAGGCAAAATAGAGGCAAATGTGCGAATCAGGGGAGATCACCGGGCAATTTCGCCTACAGAGGGTTGGCCTAGTCCGAGTTGTCTCCCTTGCGTCCAGAGTGTATAGATGGCGCTACGATCTTAATTCTGGTATCATCCGGGGAAATTGTCCCTGGACGCCATTTTTGAGCTAGAAATATGACACAAACGGACCAGCACGGATGATTTTCAACCTTTTGCGAGTGATTGTATCATGCAAAATTATATAAAATTAACGGACGGGTGTATGTATCTAATTCATTCATACCACGGAAGACCACAAGTTGGGATTTGCTGGTCCACGATGACGTCATGCTCCGTCGGTTATCATACGTAGGACGAACGTTGTGCGGTCGTCATTTTTCTTTGTTTGTTTGTGCAAACTGGACAATAAGCGCTCGACACTGGGGTCGCACGAATGCTAGAGTCGTCATAATAACATCGTACAACACCTATAGATTATGTTTATTACTATAAGTCTTCCTCCCCATGAGTTCAGATATTTTTTTGTGCCAATACGGTTTCTCGCTCTGTGGAGAGGGTTCCCCATGTGTTTTGATGAAATACGATCTACCAAACAAGAATATGTACACTGTATGTTGACCATAAAATAAAATCTTTCCCTCCCCTACCCATTTTCATTGAACACATACTTTTATGGGATCAAACATTTTTTTTAATTAACGAGAGTTCTATACATTTTTTTTTTAATGAGACCGCTCACAGAATGTAAACAATAGCCCAGTTGCCGGCCGCACAACGTTGGGCCTACGTTAGTCGAAGATGGCGAATTTCAAGATGGCCGTCGGTACGTTTGACCAACGTCGCTATAGGTCATCCCGTACGTTGGCATGACATCGATTTTGCGCTTCTGTGATTGGTGAATAAAAAAAACGTTGTTAGTACGTCGGTGACTTTGGTCGATCGTTGGGGGTTTTTCAGAGCGTCGGTGGGTATTTTTCTATAAAAAGGGGCAGTTTTCGAGATCTGTATCCATTTTATCAGTCTAGGCGAAGCCCTCTTGCGCAATAATACGAATATAATCTACACGCTGTACAAATACAAACAGTGGAAGAGTACTGTCCATTGCGAGCATGCAAGGATCACCGCTCACCAGTTCGCCCGCTGATGATGGGAATTTTACCACAGATCCTGACGAAGCGCCTATAGAAGTATTACCGATACAACAAGCTGTGCGTACAATCTACCGACGGCATTGGCCTACTATCCAGCACTGTTTTCACCGACATCGCCCGATACTGGACTTATACAATTTCCGGTTAGAGGAAAACATCCGTATCGCTCACTACGCCTATACTATTTTTGGGGACCAAGCTACAGCATTCAAATTAAATCTCACCTTTGGGCATTCATTACGGCATAAGGAGACAGACCAGCTCCGGTATTTTTACCCCAGTAACAATACCCTGGTGTTCGAGCAGCCCTTCACCATTACCGATCGACTGTCCCTGGACACGGTAATGGACCAACTAGTAAGCTTGGATAGTTTGGAATGGGTCCGACAGCAACGCCCCAACACCAAATGGCAAGTGGAGATGACGACAAATGTTACGTTTTACGTAACTAAAATGACAGACCACCCTATCGGTGCCCCCATCCATCTCCCGGACTGGTTGAAACACAGAGAAGGCATGTACGCGTAGGTGAAAACCATGGGCCGTACACCGATAGGAAATGTTTATTTCGCTGCCTGGCTATCCATCTCAACAAACGTCCACCCAAGGCGTGTGATAAATTGGCCAACTGCTATTGGGAAAAATACTTACGTGAACAGAACACGGGAAAACAGCACTTCCGCGGGGTCCCGTTATCACAACTGGATGTGGTGAAAAATTTGTTCCACGTCAATATTGTCGTGTACAGTCTAGCCCAACACGTGGATGATGACAACACCGATACCCCACAACTCACAGCCCAACTCGCACATCGTTCCGCGGGGAAATACGACACAATCATGAAATTGAATTTGTATCAAACGGACACTGGCGGGCATTTCTCGTATATCACGGACGTCAACAGGTATGCCCAGTCATACAGTTGTAGTAAATGCCATCGCGTGTTTGATCGCTCGTTCAACTTACACAGTCACGAGAAAATCTGTGACAAGACCAGCAAACGAAAATTCCTCGGCGGCGTATTTCACAACACGCCCACCATATTTGAAGACCTGCCGGATGAAGGTATTGACGTCCCCATGGACCACCGTTATTTCCCGTACCGAGCTTGCTATGATTTTGAAGCTCTATTAGAGTCCATGGAAAAGGTATCGGCCAAAACTCAATGGACCCAGCACCATATTCCCTTGAGTGTGAGTATTCACACCAACGTACCCGGTTACGACGCGGCTCCGGTGTGTTTCGTCTCTACTGGTGACCCCCATGAACTGATTACACGAGTGATGGACTACCTGGAAACCCTCAGTCAAGCCAGTGCAGCACATCTCGCCTCGACTACCTACCGTGGTGTATTAGCGGCACTTGATGCGCGTATTCCAACATCGGACCAAGACGATACTCACGATATGACGAGGAACGCAAACCACCTAAACCCTACGCCCAGAAACTGAAACTGCGTTTGTTGGAATATATGAGTCAATTACCCGTCCTTGGATTTAACTCGGGACGGTATGATTTGAAATTAATCAAAGAATTCTTGTACCCCTACCTCGCCAAAGCCGGAAACATTAAACACATCATTAAGAAGACGAACAACCACATCGCTCTATCCACGACTTCACTCCGATTCTTAGACGTACGGAATTACCTGGCGCCGAATTACAGCTATGACCAGTGGGTGAAAGCCTACGACTGCGCGGAGAGGAAAAATTGCTTTCCATATAACTACATGACGAGTCTCGAGCGTCTGGACGAACCGCAACTTCCACCCCAGGAGGCCTTCTACAACGAACTCAAAGGAGAAGCATTATCTGACACTCTCTATACCGAACTGCAACAGGTGTGGGTCCGTGAAGGTATGCAAACTCTCTGGGATTTCCTCGTCTATTACAACAATTTGGATGTCGTTCCTTTTCTGGAAGCTACCGACAAAATGGCCACCTTCTACCGACATATGGGTGTCGACGTATTCAAAGACTGTGTGAGCATCCCTGGTCTGACCCTGCGGTATCTGTTGCAGGATTTACCCACTTTCTTCGTTCTCATCGATCAGAAAGACGCCGACATGTTTGACTGTTTGAAAGGAAATATCGTGGGCGGCCCCAGTATTATATTCCATCGGTACCATGAGAAAGAGGTGACCCGTATCCGAGGAGAAAAACTGTGTCAGAAAATAATCGGATTCGACGCCAATGCCCTCTACCTATCGTATTTGAGTAAACCCATGCCGGCCGGCTATTATACGCGGTGGCTCCCTGAGGGGCGGGAATTCAAAGCCCAACGATCTACAAAACATCAAGCAGAACAATGGCTGGATTGGGAAAGTCAGCGACGAGGCGTCACTATCCGTCACCAAGGCAACCACACGGAAAATCGCATTGGAGATCGGCGCCTTCCCGTGGACGGATTCGCTATCATCAATACAATACCGACCGTGTTCCAGTTCCACGGCTGTTATTGGCAGGGCCATGAGTGTTCGTTCGCGGGAGGGCGCTATAACGAGCGCCGTGGACTGATCCCGGCCGCCTCACGTCAAGAAGTAGACAATAATGGTGACTGCATTCGAGGGCTGGGCTACGCCTATGTACAACTATGGGAATGTGACTTCCACCACATGCAACGCCGTCAACCTGAGTTATACTCCTTCCTACACGCTCACGACCGACTGCTGGATTACCGGACTGTCATCACCATGGTCGACATTCTACGCACAGTTGAGACGGGAGATCTCTACGGATTCGTGGAATGTGATCTGCACGTCCCGGACCACTTGAAAGACACGTTTGGCGAATGTCCGCCCATCTTCAAAAACACCGAGGTGAGTCGAAGATGATATCGGGGACCATATGCGCGCGCATACGCTGAAGAACACGACTACCTAACACGACCGCGGCGTGTGTTGATCGGTAGCCTGTGGGGCAACAAAATCATGCTGGGTACTCCTTTACTACGTTGGTATATGAGGCACGGACTGGAAATTACCAAAATATACCAAGTCACGGAATTCACCCCCGAGGCTTGTTTCGAGAAGTTCGCGAACGACGTGACTACCGCCCGTCGCCAAGGAGACGCCGACCCCAGTAAAGCCATCATCGCGGAAACGACGAAGTTGCTTGGCAACAGCGGATATGGAAAAACGGTAACCAACCAGGACCGCCACGTCACCGTGAACATTTGTACCACAAAACAAGCCCGCAAACGCCTGAATTCACCCCTATACCGACGCATGGAGCTGATTGACGACACCACCTACGAAGTGACTTCAGCCAAAAAGACTATAACATATAACCTGCCGCTACAAATCGGGTGAACGGTGTACCAGCTGGCCAAACTGCGAATGCTGGAATTCATATACGATTTCATGGGAGTGTATTTCAACCAATCAGACTGGCAATTGATGGAAATCGATACCGATTCTGCATACATGGCCGTCTCCAACCCGGACTGGGAATCGCTCGTGAAACCAGAACTACCAGCCCAGTATGAAGCGGAAAGAGATGAATGGCTACCGTGAAAAGACCACTACACCTACGACAAGTTAGAATGGAGCGGTAAGACCATGATCGCTCTGTGTTCGAAAACATACTATTGCAATGGTGGAGACAACAAATTCAGCTCCAAAGGAGTCAGTCGACGCGACCCCAACATCACCAAAGCCCTATACCTTGATGTACTCCTGAGCCAGACCAGTGCCAGTGGGACCAACAAAGGTTTCCGTATCATCGAGAACGAGATGCGCTCGTACATCCAGGGGCGGGACGCCTTCACGTACTTCTACCCCAAGCGCAAAGTGCTCTCCGATGGAGTGACTTCAATGTATCTGGACATTTAGAGTGATAAATATGAACTTACACTGCGAATATTGCGCTGGACTTTCAAATGTTTATAATAAGAGGAACTAACTGTTGTATATATATATGTTCTATAAAGGCTAATGCTGACACTGCAGATATTCCACTGGACATGAAATATTATAATAAGAGGAATAACTGTTGTATATATGTTGTGTTCTCTGTTATAAAATGTGTTTTTTATACAACATTTGGGTTGTTTTGTATACCGTAGTTAACCATTTGAAAGAGCTAATTCGGTCGAATTGACCTTGATGACTGGTATATATGCCCCAGGTCCCTCGTTGTCCTGGCGGCAAAAACAAACTAGGGGGAGATAATTCCGGGCTGTCAGGTGACCTGGAAGTGACACCCTGTGCACCATTATTAATATCCGTTTTGTAAAAGGGGATGTGGACCCTTATTGACCTACTTTCGACAGGGGGCGCCATCAGTCCCTTTTTTGTTGCACCATTATTAATATCCGCTATTGTAAAACGGGAAATTGGACTCCGGGGAAAATTTTACGAGGTCAAAATCTGTTCAAAGAATCAAGTAACAATGGCCTAAACAGATTGTAATGGACAGTCGTCCTGTTAGTCGTGTAACACATTTGACTTGAGAGTGATGACAATAAATATTTCACTTTTTGACAGGGAATGTTTCACTACAATACACTTTGTCCTTGTCCTTCATGTCCTTGGTTTAACGCCGTGTCTCGGTGAAACAGCTTGAGTGGTACGCCTAAGACATGAATAATTACATGTATACTTCTGCTTCATCAGCAACCCATGAATAATTTGCATATAATTGGAATACTGAGCATTGGAATGAGCTGATAGAAGTAGCCATCAAGGGCGTCGCTAGGGGGATCGTTCGGTGCGAACGACCCGCCTTCAGCGCTCAACCATATGTTATTTTCTTATGTTGACCAGCACAGTGATGGGCTCTCTAATAAGTGCGCATAAGAAACGACCCCCTCCCAAGAAATCCTGGCCAGCCCTAATGTACTTTATCTTCTTACTTAGGACCCCGGTGGGCAAGGGTGCCTGTTGCTTCAACGCATTTTACTGAGCAGCAACATGAACTCGATAATGTGATGTCTAGCACTGTAAGTGCGCTTGTCTTTATTGCACCAACGTAAGCGTCTTGCTTGTGTCTTGTTTGCTGTCCTTGGTGTTTTACAGGGTGGATGGTTCAATGTTGCTTCAAAGATTTAGTTTCAAAATCAATGTTGCTTCAAAGATTTGCTTCTTTGAAACTACAGGAACGCAACTTGTTCAGGTGGTGCTTTGAAATCGTCGCGTGATATGACTCTTCAAGCGAAAATCTGCATATATCAGCTGTGGCAGTCTCGCTTATTTAATTGAAGGATATTGCACCAGTAGCTATGTATCTGGAGGATTATATTCTAAGACAAACATTGAAACTGAACGGAAGTATAGATGATAACAATCACAGCCTCCAATTTTGGTACGGTGACAACCAGACAGAAAAAGCTTGAAATTTCAAATTATTTCAGAAACAAGGATGTTGGACCCTTGTTAGTTCACTTGATGAAATAAAAATCAGAGTAGGACAAGGGCTGCGTACATACATCATCAAACAAGTTTAGGCCAGGTAAATGTACAAACAGATCTTTCTGGTTTATGGATTTGCAGAGCTCATGTTTTCAGGCGGCTAGTCGTGATCTATTGGTTCAGTGTGACTACTGTGTCCACGCGTTGGTGGCGATGAAATGTTCCTACACCCTGGGACATCATATCTACCGCATCTGATTTCCTGTGTCTGAAGAACAATCAGCTCATATTGAAGCAATCCCATCAGCATTTCGCACAGGTGCAGGGTCAGCTGGCTGTTGTAGAGAGAGGGTGGTGTAATTTTGTCGTGTATTGTCTATGCGACATCCTCCTAGAGCGAATTGCATTCAATTCGTCTTCCTGGGAGACGTACTTCCATCAGTCATTAGATTTTACGATATTTTTTCACTCAAAGTCATCAACAAAGTTTCGCAAATTCGAAAAATCAAAACCAAGTACAAGAAGAGCAATTATTTGAAAATGTGTGCTGGAAAGGGGAATCAACTTGCACCTGACAAAAATTATGCAGATGAGCACGGTCATGACTGTCAGGCCGGTCAGGCTGTATGTGACATTGGCACAAACAACGTTGTAGGAAATGGTGACCTTTCGGAAGACTTCTTTGGTGCCAGCCGAGATGACTCTATCATTGTTTATATCCAATTAGTTTTAGGATGACACTTTCTCAGTAAAGCACAAATACTAGTGCTGGATGGGTCGGTCCCGTGCGAGAATCGCACCCGCGTCCTCAGAGTTTGGCACCAAATCGCCAGCAGTAAATGCAAGCAGCCTACACCACTCGGCCACTTCAGTACACTAAATCTATAGCCACCAAAATATTCAATTACTCTAATGCTGTCCAGGAGTTTGACTGGAACTTATACACGTCAGGAGGCTATAGTTGTGATTGTGAATCGTCGAACTTTATCTATACACCATGCAAACATATTGTGACTGGTGACCTTGATGTGGTGAGTGATAAGGATCTGAAATTACTCCTGATGAAAGGACCTAAATACAGAGAGCCGAGAAGAATAAATCTGAAGGCCGACAAGAAGATAGTCCTGTCTGCATTGGAACAGTACGTTATTGATTGGTCTAAGCGAGAAAAAGTTGAACCTACAGTACTCGCTGATTGGCTGGACCTCACCAAGAGCAAGGTCGTTGAAAAAATCCGCCATATTGACAGAAGTACTCTTCGCCAAGCAAAACAAGTACTGAGAAACCTCAATTCGCAAGAAGTTCTAGCAAATCTCCAGAGTAAATTCGTCATAGTCCCAGCAGACAAAGCTCCGAATAATATAATATTCATATGTAAATGTTACTATTACCAGGTGCTGGTTACAGAATTGAGTGTAGACATATCTTCATCAAATACGTCTACTTACTCCCAAGCTGCATTTACTCTGGAAGATTTATTTAACAATCACAAAAAGGTATTTGTCTTTCAACCAATCATAACGACATACCAAAACTATACTGGACTCCCAAAATACATAAATCACCATACAAAGCTAGATTCATAGCTGGTTCTAGGAGCTGCACCACCAAGCTTCTTTCAACCCTATTGACGAGGGCCCTTCAGAAGGTAAAAGCATTTTGGGAAAGGTATTGCGCCATTATTTCTAAGAACTCTGGCGTTTCTAAAACTCAAAATGTCTTACGGAAGAACTTGATGCTAAAGGTCACATACCGTACAGACATGTATCCACATGGGATTTCTCGATTCTCTATACTACAATCCCTCATCAGGACCTTATTGACCGTCTAAGTTCATTAATAGTATCTGTGTTCAAGAAAACTGATCGTAGATATATTAATGTCGGAAGCCATAAAGCATTCTTTAGCTCTACTACATACAAGAGATATCATTCATGGGATGTTTCTTTGTTTATAGAGTTGCTTGAATTTCTCATTAAAAATATCTATGTGAAATTTGGCAACACAATATATCAGCAGCATATAGGTATTCCAATGGGTACTAATTGTGCACCCCTGTTGGCTGACCTGTATCTGTTCTCTTATGAATATGACTATATGCAGGCGCTTTCAAAAACCGATCCATTCAAAGCC
Source organism: Hanleya hanleyi (assembly GCA_036873755.1). Lineage (NCBI taxonomy): Eukaryota > Metazoa > Mollusca > Polyplacophora > Lepidopleurida > Hanleyidae > Hanleya > Hanleya hanleyi. The sequence goes on along the minus strand of JAVTVY010014479.1, from coordinate 56,250 downwards.
CGTTCCTTCTCAGTCACCAAACGCTATATAGACGATTTTCTCGCTGTGGATAATCGCTATATAAATGACGCAGTAAAGGATATATATCCACCGTCACTGGATTTGAAGGAAACTACAGATAGCCCTACAGGCACATCATATTTAGATCTATATCTCTATAAAAATGAAGCGGGCATTCTCTCTCGTCGACTTTATGACAAAAGAGATGATTACAATTTCGACATCGTAAACTATCCCTTTCTGGACAGTAATATTCCAGTGGGACCTGCATATGGCGTATACATATCTCGCTTAGTAGCATTTCCTAGATCCTTTGTTAACTGTGACGATTTTAATCAACGTCACAAAAATTGGTGCAGAAACTTAAAAAACAGGGCTATTCCACCAAGCGCCTACACTCAAAGTTTCTCAAATTTGGCGATACATATCGCATGCTGATAGCAAAATACGAACGTAGCGTGCAAGATCTATGGCGCTACGTTTCGTAACTTGTGTCTAACTCCGCTTAACCCGGGGCTAGGGGCCGTATGAACTCATGTACTTCAAGATCCTCATGGTACTCATATGAACAGTCACAATCAAAGCGTGACTGAGATACATCATTCTTTAGATGACGACTTTACAGCGAATATTGTGGATTAAGAATACTGATCAGCGATACGGATTTGATATTTTTGGAACATCATGATGTCTTGCCGGCATCATTGAAAACTGTTGACCGCAAGCCTATGTTTTTGTATAATATGATTGTCTTTTTGAATTTGGTGCTAATACTGTTATATGGAAAATGGAATAGGTCTTTGGATTATGGACGCGGATATTCTCTAATGGACGACGGCTGGATTATGAATGACGTACTAGACGCTTGTAATCCACAAAGAGGAAGTTCGGAGATCGGAGTCTAGACTACGTACATTTACTACCCCTCTGATAGACATATAATGGCACAGCTCCTAAAGCCGATATTATATATATATATGTCTATCAGAGGGGTAGTAAATGTACGTAGTCTAGACTCCGAACTTCCTCTTCCTCTAAAAATAATTGGATATAAAGGTTAACTACTTTCAAAATGGCATTAGTATATATATATATCTATCATTGTTCTTGATGGACCAGATAAATCCAGGTTACTAATGTACAAACAAACATTTCCAGTGCCAGCCAGTGTTGAAGGCCCCCAAGTGGGCGAGCACCATGAGCTTTATACCATGTCTGTTGCCATGGGTGGTTGGGTGGGCACGGATTCCTGTTGCTTCAATGCATTATGCTGAGAAGCAACAGGAACTTGATAATGTGATGTCTGGCACTGTAATATCACTTGTGTTTATTGCACTGTGTAAACGTCCTGTCTGTGTCTTGTGTGCTGTCCTCAGTGTTTTATGGGGTGGATGGAGTGTTTCTGGCTCCATGCTGCTTCAAAGATTTCATCTTAGAAGTAGCAGGAACGCAACTTGCCTGGGTGGTGCTTAGTTGGTTCGTCGCGATATGACTGAAACAATGTTGAAAGCGACGTTAAATCCTATTCACTCACTCACTGTTCACTCGCTGTTGCCACGGGGGATATATTCACACATCCAGGTAATTATATCGTATATCGTAGTTAGCTATGTCATCGCTATATGGCCGAAATACTGCTGAACCATAACTCACCCACTCACCCAAGAGTGTTGAAGATGTACATACAACAGACCAACCCGAGAGCATGTGTTCAGATGATGCCACGCAGTTCAAATACCAGTGTGTTCTCTGTGAACAATACTACTTCTGGCATCCCAGGCGGTGTGTTGGGGTGACACAGAAGAAGCTAGATAGTTTGAAAGACAATACTTTCATTTGCAAAGCCTGTACACCTCCAACCAATTGCTCCTAGCATGTAGATTGTGAATTTTATCTCTTTTTTTAGAATCAGGGACAGAAAATGGGCCGGATAACCCTGGAAATGCATTATGGGTTGTTGTCACTGATGTTAATTGTTGGGAGGACAGATGTCATTGGATGTCTGAATTAATACTTACAAATTAATGAAAACATATTGGAATTCCCCTCCAGATAGATTGGCTACCAAAGACTATTATATATGTAATGTATGTATACTTCAAATGCCCTAATAATTAGATCACAGGAAGTGAAATTTCCCACCATAAATTCAGAGGGTGATCAAATTTCTTGAAATAAAAGTTGACAAAATAGTTCAAATTGTTGCAGATCATCCATATTTTCCTTGTTATTTGAAATATTTTACAGGGTGATCAAATTCACGTGCACCACATAATAATTGAGGGTGAGTGAATGTCAACACGGCGATTGAATTGTTAGAAGATTTACTGTAGACAACATCTTAAGGGTTCAAGATATTCATTTTACATCTATATACCTGCTGTTGTCTGTGAAAATACCGAGACAAAGTATCTCATCGATGTGTCAGACATTGCCTTCAGAGGGTTCTGAGCCCAGCCATCATTAGATGGGAGGCCTGACATGTCTGGAGTTACTGCCCCTTATTGACCAATATATCTCATAAATCGGAATTGAGAAAGAAAATAAATACAAAGGATGGTTGTTAGCGCCCTAGACCACTAAAAGATTTGCATTGGCGGCAATGTTAATGTAATTTCATCTCGTCGATTCTCTAATTAAATCTAGACTTCCATATTTTGGAAAGAAGTACCTTAATTACAGTGCTACAACCTAACTTCTTTTGAGTCAATTACATTACAATGCACATGGAGGACGTGGGAAGAGGTGCCGACATACTGACAGAGCCACGTGCCTTCACAGTATAGTCTTCTGGACGTGTTATATGGGGGCGTGTGTATGAGCTGTCACAGCGACACAGCTCGCCAATTATCAATATATGAGTTGTCAGAGCATTTCCATCATAGCTCTGTAGATTTGTATCTAATACCGCTTATGCCGGTGCTAGGGGCCGTGTGGTCATGTCATCCAAGTTGCCACATGAACAGGTACAATAAAAGCTTAGCTGAGATACAACACATATCACGAATCGTTAGATTCTTGGTATGTGCTTTAGAATATGTTAACCAGAAGACTATACTGTGAAGCCATGTGGTTCTGTCAGTATGTCGGCACCTCTTCCCGCTTTCCTTATATGTGTTGTAATTACAACGTGGCGAACCTCATCTCTGCATTCATCCAAACCAGGACGACGAACTCTCCGTCCGTGACGGCAGGTCAGGCACCACTGGAAAACCGGACGGCATGAGACATCACGCCGACGCTCACCGACGCTGTCACGATTCGACTGATCGCTCATACCACGCCAATCATCAAACCGCGGTTCCCTCAACCGGTTACGACCAAATCTATCACAGTACGACCGACTTCCACCAGGAATACTGACGTCCACTCACTGAGGTAGAGCCCACCCATCAACATCGGATCATCCTAAGGGTCTCGTGAACCCGTATCAGATTTTTAAGAGCAAGCTAGCACGCCAAAGTATACAAGTCCTACCATGGATACATGCATCTACCTCATTTCGAGTCCGACGCGGACAGGCAAGACGGATTTTGTTCAGAAGCGCATTCGACGTGCCAACAGCATGATTACTCCACCCACCGCCTGGGTCATGTAGTGTTACGGAGAATGGCAGGCGGCGTATGGAACCGGATACCTTGGTCGTCACAGATTATCTTATTGCGGAAACCGATGCTCGGTTAACTCAGCTCTTTACCAAAGGCTGTCATCACCGGCGGCTCAGCCTCATCTACATCATGCAGGATTCATTAAAACAGGGCGTGGGAACGTTTGAATGCTCACAACCTGCTGGTGATGAAAGCCCTGGAGATACCTATCAGCTGATGCACATGGCCCGGCAATTGCATCCTGACTGCACCCAGTTTGCACGGAAGCCTTTGAAGATGCGACGACTCCACAGCACGGGTATGTGCTCATCTATCTGAAGCAAACCATCCTGACCATCTCCAGCTATGGACCCCGATTCATCCCACGGCTATTCAATACATGCACGTATAAAATGAAAACATAGAGGGGTACTTTTCAAGTCTCAAATGGTGCCTTAGGCAACAGCGAACGGATTCATAGACAACAGCGTTAAGTAAACATACTCAAAGCGGTTCCTTTAGCTTAGGCGTGATGTGGTGGAAAAATAATAAAATGTATGATAAACAATACTTTTTGTTGTCTCATTAAGAAATTGTGTGATACGTGTAGTGTGTGTACTTACACCGAAAATGTCACATGACCAAATGTATCTCAGCCGTACCCAGCTTTGTTCGGGAAGCACGCGACAACTCCACCACAAGGGTGAATGTCATCTCCGGAGATCCAAAATGCGTTTACACGCATAAAGAATGAAAAGCGATGGATCGCAGACTTCATCATTATTAGATTGATCATTATGTTGACACGAGTACGGAAGTAAGCAACCACGCTCCGGGTGCTAAAGACAGCCCCCAACCACCTCGCTGGGGGTCTAATAATACCCCAGCCACCAGTCAGATTTTTGGACCGGATTCGGGGCCTTCGTGCACATCGCTGGAACTGACATCATATATAGTAAAATAGATGTTTACCGAACATTTCGATTACTTTTCAAAGTCTGTATAATACCTCTGTTGATCTAGCGTTAAAAAGAATTATCTGGAGATTATTTTCTCTGTTTATCTGGACAGAGCATATGAAAAGTAGTTCGCTCATGTGCAACACTGAAGGAGTTGTTCGGCCGGATTCAAACTGAACCGTGCGTACGTGGGTTTTCCCCTATACGTCATAGCTACTTCCGTTATTGGAGGCAGGGATGATAAATGAGCCTGCGAAATGGAGCATGCGCTGTGGGGAGGATGGACAGCCCCACTTGACTTGGTCCAGACCATTGTTCGTAGGTCTGACCCACTAGCTCATGCGTCGTTTGTGTGAGATTAGTCATAACCTTTTAAAAGGGAACGTTCCAGTAACTTCGTCTCAGAAGCCCAAGTTGGTCGAACATAAAACAGGTCTCCATACCCTGGGTCCCACAAGAACGGCAGAAAAAAACTTATATAAAGCTTCTCTGTGCCTTTGGCTGTGACTGTGCCCGGTCCCTTACAGAGTGAATTCGATAATGGAGCATACGATAAATGACCCAATCCACGTCTTCTTCAATCCCTGCCATCCCCGTACCCGATCCCAACAAGTATCAAGACGGTGAACACGTTCAACGAGCGCATTAGCCAGATTTTACATCGGCAGAATTTAAGCGATGGTGAGAAAGTGAAACATATACAATCAGGCGCGTCAACGTGACATGGCGTTTATAGTTAAATACTACCGTCAGTCGCACAGTCAACGTTACCGGGCTCACCATTATCAGCTCCGTACTGGATCGTAGGCGAGGTTTTGAACAACCTACTCGCTACGTTACAGAGGACGGTCGGTCTTCAGCAGTAAAAGACAAATCCTAACATGTCCTAGGTTGATGAAGGTGAACTCATGATCGATAACGGAGTGGCTCACGGCAACCACATTATCGGTTCGGTGAAAGACATGATGAGTCAACGCAATGTACAGTCCCTTGAGGGATGGCAGGAGTTTGCACAAGGGTTGAGGGGCATGCGCGTCCCACTCGAAAGCAATAGGCCTGCATGCAACAGCAACAACAGACGCCAGACGAACCACAGGGAAGATGAATCCGAGCAAAGTTGCGGTTTCTCTGTTCCTAATGACGTCACAGTTACGTGAGCTGTACACGCCACAGAAACTCCATGGTACATTCCAAGGTACAACCTCCCCACAGCACATGCTCCATTTCGCAGGCTCCATTAGCATCCCTGCCACCAATAGCGGAAGTTGACCTTTACTACGTTGCTATGACGTATAGGGGAAACCAACCAACGCACGGTTCAGTTTGAGTCCAGATAAACAGGGAAAATTATCTCCAGATAATTCTTTTTAATGCTAGGTCAACGGAGGTATTATGCAGAGTTGAAAACTAATCGAAATGTTTAGTAAACATCTATTTTACTATATATGAAGTCACTTCCGGCGATGGGCGCGAAGGCCCCGAATCCGGTCCAAAAATCTGACTGGTGGCTGGGGTGTTATTAGACCCCAAGCGAGGTGGTTGTCCAAGGTAGGCCTACATGGTCCAGGTCCAAGGTCAAGGGTCAAAGGTCACCTCTCACTCAGGCCCCAATATTCCCATACAAGCCCCACTCTCATCTTCACAACGTCAAGGTTTCTATTTGTGAGCCGAAGACAAATCCTTGACCCAACCTCCCCACAGAGCATGCTCCATTTCGCAGGCTCCATTACCATCCCTGCCACCACTAGCGGAAGTTGACCTTTACTACGTTGCTATGACGTATAGGGGAAACCAACCAACGCACGGTTCAGTTTGAATCCGGCCGAACAACTCCTTTAGAGTTGCACATGAGCGAACTACTTTTCATATGCTCTGTCCAGATAAACAGGGAAAATTATCTCCAGATAATTCTTTTTAACGCTAGGTCAACAGAGGTATTATGCAGACTTGAAAAGTAATCGAAATGTTCGGTAAACATCTATTTTACTATATATGATGTCACTTCCGGCGATGTGCGCGAAGGCCCCGAATCCGGTCCAAAAATCTGACTGGTGGCTGGGGTGTTATTAGACCCCCAGCGAGGTGGTTGCCCTTGACCATCTTGCATAGCAGACCGAGTTCCACCCACATTCCAGTTACTGTTACGTGACCTAGAAAAACTGCGCTGATGGTAAAATACTTTAGGGTTTTACTTTCTGTGCTAAACTATTCGCTGATACCGAATGTAAAATATTCTAACCAATCATGCATAACAATAAAATATCAATGGATAGATCAGTAAAATTTTATGGAAATCCGTGCGTTATTTCACCCAATTCAAGTCCTTCAGTGGGAAGATGAGCTCGGGTACACGGACATCGCGGACAGCTTTTAAAGTTGCAGTGCTGGGTCGACATCGGTCCTTACAGAATAGTCTTTTGTTTTAAATGCCGTCATTTTCATCTGACGACGATACAGCACACCAAACCCCAGTGTACGAGTTGTCACAGCGAAACAGCTCACCAATTATCAATTTTCGAGTTGTCCGAGCATTTCCATCATAGCTCTAGATTTGTATCTAATACCGCTTATGCCGGTGCTAGGGGCCGTGTGGTCATATCATTGAATTGAATTGAATTGAATTTTATTCACCAATGAATCAACAATTATAAACTTAATATCAGTGGCTTCAACATAAAAGACATTATAATTCAAGAATAGTGAATAATTTAGCCAGATATCTAAATTGGCGGGATTAAAACCCCTTGGGGCTTGTTCTATCCCTGCGTGGAGTAAAGCAAATAGGAAAATAATAAGCATTCATCGGCGAAATAAGGAACAGAAGAATACACAAAAAAGTTCTATGTACACATACTTATCCGGGCACAGATTGTGATGTAGGTCAGTTTTCGATCAGGTATGTTTTCAGTTTAGATTTGAATAATGATATTGATTTTATTGTTTTGAATGGAGGAGATAGTTTGTTCCACTCCCGAGGTCCAGTAGTCTTAAGCGTATAAAATGACAAATTAGATCTATATAAAAAGGTCTGTATAGATTACATTGTTGTCTTCGTGTTTGGTAGCGGTGAACATCTGATTGTTTAATAAAATAATCCTGGAAGCTTTCTGGTAGCAATTCAGGATGATGAATAAATTTATGGGTGATTAGAAGACAGGAGTAAAGATTTAATTTGTGTAATTGTAACACTTTTAAATTTTTAAATAATGGGTCTGTGTGGTCAAGTTTTTTTTCAAGTTGCCACATTAACAGGTACAATAAAAGCGTACCCGAGATACAACACATATCACGAATCATTAGATTCTTGTTATGTGCTTTAGAATAGGTTAACCGGAAGACTATACTGTGAAGTCATGTGGCTCTGTCAGTATGTCGGCACCTCTTCCCACTTCCCTTATATGTGTTGTAATCCTACATTTGCCTGGCTTGTTGGATGTTTGATGATAGATTATGGCTGGCGGAATGTTGCAATATTCTATGACAAAAAATAAAATAATTCTCCTTTCTTTGAAGATAATAATCCTGTATCTGAATGCAAAATTTCATGCATCTAGCGATATTCAATTATTCCAACTAGACATTTTACCTAAACATGAATGATTGCATTTTTAAAATAATTTAACACAACATATGTTCAATTTTTTGAATATAATATTCAATTGAATATAATAATCAATTCTTTGAATATAATATCAAGTGATCTGATTGGTCAATATATCCAGGGTGTTACTTTACGTTGAACACATATAGTGCCCACGTGAACCAGGGGTATCTAGGATAGAGATACGGTCTGGTTTTAGCGAGGATGCACTCTCTCACGATCCTAAGAGATTTGCACTATATGGGTTGGGTTCTTCTGAACTACATAAAAATAAAGCGGTGCTTCAGTTTCCCAAATGTTCCGCATTTTATTCAATTTTGGTCAATTGAAAAAAAACTCTTAGAACATGCCCTACATTTCCGACCAACGAGAGAGATGGAAATCATAAGAATAGCTTTATGCCGTTAATTTAATGTAAAGTCAATCACGCTACGAATAAAATCAGTCCGTACCGGTAATCAAATTTATGAGAAGTTCAGTCACTACGGCACTATCGTCCAGCACAGACGGTATCGAAATTCCATATAACGTCAATTTTCACACAATGATTCAAATAAATCTGTATTCCTCCTACAAAATCACATCGCCAGAAACAAGTTCTGTCAGTTTAGAGACATTTTCGAGATTCACATGTCGAAATTTTGTTTTTACCTTTTACGATGACAACAATTTCCACACTTTCGGGTATCTCTATGGTCAGGATTGAAGCTGGGTCTGTATCAATTTCCTCTTTCAGTGACGATTTCCTGAGGGTATTCATGTCGTAGATCAAGGCACCCTGGCGCACAGTTTTCATCCCATGTAGGTGGAATCGATGTCAGAAAAGGTGTCCAGCGTGTAATAATCCATCCTGCCTGGGCCTTCGGTTTACGGCCTTTGCTGCAGATGACACTCTCCAGGCTGACTGAAATCTGAAGATGCCTCCACTCGCAACAGATCACGTGCGTCGAATTATGAGCCAATGAAAAATGTCGCTGCGCTCGCTCCACCCACTCTTAACCAAGAAGAAAACACTTAATATAATCTAACTATTACGTAAACTTCCAAAGAGAATTTAAACATCTAGGCTAAGATTCGGGGAAAAAAAGATGAGGCATCCTCCGATATTTGTTTAAGGTGTGTTCTACTGGCTTTTATATCTTTTAACAAACAAATATTGAGAAAATTCTCATGCATCTTTGTGCTGTTTTCCCATTTTCTCGTTTAAAACACCCACCACGAACGTTTCAGGTGCTAGGACTATGTCTAATCACTTTCGTGTTAAATGGCTCAAAGTCATTAAATTTGGACACACTACTACGCTTACACATTGAGAACAAAATAATGATGCATCAGTTTTATAAATTTCGCCTCCGATTCAAAATTACCAATGCTTTTAGTTGACGAGGTCGTCGTTGTCCGGATTTATACGAATTATTTAACATGGAAGTAGGTCTATCATAAAATCATTTTCATGACGAAATTTTAAAAAACGAGGCATTTTTTTTTTTTTTTTCTTTCTTCTTCTTCTTCTTTCTTGGTTTGCAGTATATTGTAAGGATATGAAAGTACAAATACAAGTGAGAACTAAGTTATTTGGCCTACCGGTACGGTACTAACTTTTTCCAGAAAAATTTAAATTCAAATAATTAATTGAATAACTTAGTTACGGTACCGTATTGAAAGATGGCTTTTGTCTGTTTGTTTGCTGCACTGGAAATCAGATGTTTTCTTTTCTCTTCCATCAGGAAGTCGGCAAACGTCCTTGAAATGGCATATCGTGTGGCAAAATCTCTGTGCCTGGGGACTAGCATAGTGTCCAAGCCCAATATTGACCGCTCTTAGACACACGGACTAGAATATGTTCCCTGCTCCGGAAAAGTCGATATTCCCCCTTGCTAGAGAGCTCTTCACGAATGGAGGAGCAAAAGGTCAACGCCCCTTTTGTGGTCTTTTGTGAAACGCAGTCGGAAACTTCACAAATTTGTTTGTATTTCGACCACTTGATTGTCGATTTATTTGTAAGTTTATTATGGTACTGGTATCATGATGTATATTAGTCATGATCGAATTTACTGAACTAAAAGATAAAGTTATACCAAATAATAAGACAACTTCTCAACAGAGTTATAACAACAACAACAACATTCAACAAGTTCAGTCACACACTATATCAAGCTCTACCCGGCATTCATTTCGTTCTGCTTTGCGCCTCTCCATTTAGCGCTGTAAAGGTCTCACGCACTTTGCCGGAGTTGACCCAAGGTCATCTGTTGCCACAGTTAGCCTTGTACAAACCCTACCTGCGCATCCCCACTGAGCATACTGAAGCACTGCACAGTAAAAGAACATGACGACCGCCTAACTAGGCGAATTAATATCAGCCGCGATTCACCGATATATATTTCCGCAACATATAGTTCTGAGGTAATTTGTCAAAAAGCTGCCTTCAGACTATGTGACACTGCCGTTTTGTAACACACTAAATATCCGTTAAGTATATATTTCAAGATAAATATACGTTTTGCGATGAGTAGAACAGTTAGACAGAACAGTTCTTGGTTTCTGCAGGAATCCTGCAAAAGATGGCGACACCCCTGCAGGGGTAAATGCAGCATAGCGCAAAGCACCCTGGGAGAGTATGACACCATATGCATCAGATTCTATGGATCCGCGTGAGCATATGCCCTAGCTCAGTTTGCCCAACCAGTACCCAAGTGTGGTGATGTTCTGCGTGACTGAGTCACTGGCACTTGACATGCATTTAGATAGACAAGATGGATAAATTTTGCCATGTTTATTTGAACTCTAATATTTTTAATAGTAGGCCCTACATGTAATTCAATTCAATTCTTTATTGCATACACCCGTACAAGGCAGTGCAAAGATATAACATATGAATAACAGACAGATTCAGTTAGATATGTACAATGTTTCAAGTTCATAACTGCATGCAATGATAAACATAACCACAGACAGTTCCGCATAAAGACGGAACATTATTTGTCATTATTGTATGGTATTTTTCATCAGATCATAACATAGTACCATTAACATGTATGTGTTACACAATGTAGTTCAGGACTTGCTTCCCTCCAAGTTAACCAGAATCCAAACAGATTCTCGCAGTCTTAACTGCAGGAATCCACTGGAATCCAAACCTAGTATCATTCGTATACAGATTGCTGAAAATTTTCAGGAATCTGTTGGATTTTTGTGAATTATTTTACGGGAGTGCTGATGGGAATCAGATTCCCAGATACCTGTAGAAAAGCAAGCCCTGTAGCTTGCTGACACATACTGTAATTTCAGAATTTTATCATCTGTATATCAAAAGATATCAGCAATAACCTGATTAGGCCCATTCACTCATGGATTAAAGATCAACAGCAAATCTTGGCGAGGGAGACTGTTTGGCAGTTACCTCAAGTCCGCGCTGCCCTATTAGTATGCAAAAGACGGTAAAAATTGACGTTTTTATTGTTTACGTCCGTAATAAAAACAAAAATTGAGCTTGATTTTGTAGCTGGAGTGGATTTTTTTTACTCATAATTTTAGTGTTTTCTCAGTTGTAATTTGGGGTTTTTTTTGTTATGTTCCTGAAGTTGGGTACCGGTAAAAGTATATGGTATATGAATTTGGGTCTGTATCAGCCCTTGGCTTTGCAAGACTGAAGAAATTTTTGTTTTTGGATTGGACAGGTTTCGATCTGTGGGGGGCAGGGATATATACACCATGATGCAAGTTCTACGAAAATTTGACATACATGTGCAGATGTCATATTCTACGAAAACTCTTGAAATATAAAATAGTTGACTATTTAGAGCTTGAGGTACATGTAGCTACATGTACAATTACACGTACAATGTAATGAAAATGTCAAGGGTAATGGTAGCACCTCTGATACTAGGCCTAGCATCAACTTGTTACTGAAGATAGAGGTTTATTGTAGCTAAATAGCTAGGCCTAGTCTTACGGGTACTGCATTTGTACCATGAGGCCAAAATTAAAAAGCTGTTTATTTGAGGTAACCCAACCTACCCACCAAAAGGCCCCTACCCAAAACTTTTTCTAAAATACTTTTTTCATTTCTCTATAGGGCCTTCCTGAAACTTGTCTTGAAATTATATAGAATAGAATAGAATAGAATAGAATTTATTAACCAATCAGGTGCCCACTTGGAGCGTACAATCAATACCCCTCCCCCTTCTTTGATACAATTGATTCAAACAAACATGTACAACACACAAAAAAAGTTAAAATTTCTCCAACACTAAGATCTTTTTACCATTATGAGGATCAAAGGCTAACTAGCGTTTATGAGACATGTTATTATATAATACATGTACAAATAAAGCTACACGGAAAGTTCAGACTTTCATGAACTTGAAATACTTATATATGACTTATATATGTGTATCAGAAAACTATATATGTGTATCAGAAAACTACATGCGAGTACAGAATGGTAATATTTTCACAGTTCGTCACATCTGTCTCTATTCTCCTGGAGCAATATTGTCACCATGTATGTTGTGATCACAGAAAAGTTAAAATGAAAAAAAAAACAAACAAAAAAACAAATTGAAAATGTAAAAATAAAATTCGACCTAGCGATCCATGAATGTAGCAACATTACATGTATGTTACCCCAAACAAACAACTTTTTTATTTTGGCTTTACCTGGATGTTTTCATTATACAAGTAGCTAACATGGCTAAATCCCCTATGAAATATTCTACTGAGGAGCTTACAGGGAAGTATTAATAACAAGTCTCACAATTGTACTTCCTCTTCCTTATTGTTGTTGTCTCCAGCCTTGTGGTCACTCTAGATCTGTTGAACAGTATGATTAAGGGCTAACCTCAGCACATCAGGCTCACCACTGGTTTCTTACTTCAGAATTTCCCAATTTTAGGTGATTTTTTTGAAAGAGTTGCTCTGTTGTTTGAAGTTGAGTTGGTGTTTACTCCATTATAAGTATTTCAAAGGTAACATTGCTAATGACAGGGACAAATCCAGGCATTTTTTGGGGACACCGGATGACTACCGCGAAACCGGAAACCGCAAAACCGGAAGTAAACATCCTGCACACAGGTTTTGCGCAGTGCGCTCAAAACATGCTAAAATGGCGGCCCACATGGATTTAGTCAAGGAGCACGATGCGAGTTGGAAAATTTAGTGTTTCCACCTGATGTACACAGAAAATAATCCGTTACTTCTTCGATAAAGTAATAATAAATGATAATATAATTTAAAAAATCCATTAGAATGATTTTCAGTAGTTTTGGTTCAGATTTTAGCATGGTTTGACAGTATTTGGGCACGTGAGTTTGAGTGCTGATACCGGTATACTGGTATTAAAACCCATCTGGATTACTCCCTGCCTGATGAGAAAATATTGTGATGGTGATTCTGTCTATCTGTCATCGATTTCTATATCTGGTATTGTTTTCTATCTACAGTTTCAGTTTTTTTGTGAGTGGATATAAAAAAAGTGTTATAAAGATATAAAGAGAAAATATCATGTACCCGGTACCAAAATAGAGGTCATGTTCGAGGTCAAAGGTCACTGCGGCCTAAAAATCAGAAAATCAATGAAAATTGTTACTTTTTTGTGAGTGGAGACATTAGGAGAAAAAAGAGTGTTGCGTACAACAATTGCGGTCGAGGTGAAAGGTTATTTCGACTCCAAAATAATGAAATCACTGAAAATCGCAATTAGTTGTATCTGTAGACAGGGGTCGAAATGTTTTTTGAGAATTACTTGTCACTGTGACAGGTAACTATTTTTTTTACTTGTCACCCTGGTATTTCAGCTTGTCACTCCTGCAGAAACATGTTTTCATCATACTGTCATCATATATTCCAACCAGTCTCTCCATTTTCCAGGCCTTGGAGAATTTGAACACACATTTTTTTTTTCTCGGTCGGGAGATGTTTATGACAGCGACAAATTTGTCTCCTTCCTCTAGCACTTCATTACTCACTCCCTGATGTTGACTCATTCTCTCACCAGACTGTTCTACTATTAGTGAGTTCAGTGTAAAATGTCAACAGAATGTTCAATTATGAGATTGCTTGAACGATATTTTCTTAAGGATCATAACAGCAACTTTTTTGTGGGTAACCCCAATTAAAAACTTGACTTTGAAAAATTGAGTTTTGGGAAATTTTGAAATGAGTTTTTTATCTATGGGAAAATGCGTGCCAAACACGTGCGAAAAAAATGAGTTATAGTGAATAAATATTGAGTTGAGATAAGTTGAGTTCCCAAATGAAAATGTTGAATTGTTCTGACAAATTATCAAGCAAAATAATTGCTGTTGTTGTTGCCTTCACTCGATCAACTAGCGAGTGTTAGACGTTTTGTCTGGAGCAAGTAAAAATCGGCACGGGGCAACGCAACGTTCATGTTAGCTGCCCGTGTTGGCAAGCACGATTTTGTTCTGATTAAAATACTCATGCACTGACAAAGTTTTATTGGGCTCCTATTCTCCGAAATAAAACGTAAGAATCACTCAGCTTGTTCCGGTTTCGTTTTCGACTTGAAGTTGCCAGGCATGAACAATCGATAGAAATATAGGCTGATTGGGCCAGATCGTGCCAGTCAATGTAGTGAAGTTCGTTTAATTTATCCATTACTTTTGCCTTTCAAGCGAATCGTGTGCAAATCTTGGGGGAGATTAATCCTAGAGTTTGATGTACCCGAGCTCTCGTGTTGTATGGCAGCGGGATGAATGGCGAAGTGAACAGAATGTGATGATGTAAATAAAACTAAACTCAACAACTGTTTCCAGGAACACAATTCAGTCATTAGATCATAAATTCAGTATTTTTAGGACAGAATAGTTACTTGTCGCGGCGACAGGTGGCATTTTAATTTAGTTGTCACTTGAAAAAATGACTTGTCGGCGACAGGTAGACAGGCGTTATTTCGACCGCTGTGTAGATATATCAAGAGGAGGCGTGTTCACCATCTTCCATGTACCAAAATTGAGATCAAGGTCAAAGGTTAAGGTCAGTCACTGTGACTCCAAAATCCGGAGATCATTAAAGGTGAACTGAAAAGCTTTTAATTTTTTTTCTAAAACGTTTCTTCACCGTTTCAGCCTTATTTTACAGAGTTATGCCCCGTTTTTGGTGTAATAATCTTGGATTTGCTTGAATGTAAACAGTTATATCTTTAGAACTGTGTTCGATACAGCTACCAAATTTTGGAAACTTATTCATCTACTTATATTCTAGAAGCCTAAAAAAATTATTCGTCTTGGCCCTTATTTTAGTTATTTTAGAAAATGCCCGTTTTTTGGTGTAATAATCTATGATTTTGTGATCCAGGACAATTCTGGATGATTAGTAAATATAGTCACAATATATTGCACATTTTCAGCATATTTCTGAATTACTTGGGGGAAACCAAGGGGTTTTGAGAGTCTCAGCCTCACGTGTACAGGGTGTGAAATAGCCCTTTGCCCGGATGCCCGGGGCAACCTAAATTTCCTTTGGGCAACCAAATTCTGTACAAATTGCAATGCATTTGGATGTGTTGGTTGCCCGTGCTTGCCGATGGGCAACTAGAATTTGTTTGTCTATTTCATACCCTGCGTGTAGGAACTGTTGACTGAAAACATGTACATGTACAAGTTCAAATGAAATGCCATCAGCATTCAGTGAATACATACATGTACACATGGCTTACACCAGTTCTCGTCAGATCACCGAAGTTAAGCAATGTTAATCTCGGTCAATACTTGGATAGGTAACCGGGTGCTGTACTGGCTCGGCTGATCAGTGTCCAGGGTAATAGGATGGAACTGTGAGCACTCTGGTGTTCTGGCACATGTAGGCACTGTCGTGATATGACTGAAAAATGGTTGAAAATGATGTTAAACCCTACTACTCACTCTATTTTGTATCTATTTTGTTCTCAAAATATTTATCTTCGTTTATTTGATCACTATTTTCTGTAAATTTCAGATTCTATACATGTGTTTACATGTAAGGCCAGTATTTGTGTCACCAGAGGTAACCCTTGACACCAGAGTATCATCTGTCCTTTAGTTGATGACATCACATTGATCATGGGGGTTACTCTGGAGAGGGTACAGTTCAAGTTTGCTTCCATCATCGGTGAACTCTGCAGTGAACCACACATTCTCTCCCAGTTTGCTGTCTGGGTCGACTTGAGACTTGCTGAGTACAAATCCAAAGGTTTTATATCCCTAGGTAAGACATGAAAGTCTGGCTTGAGCCAGGTGATGTGTGAAAGTTTTCCAATTACTTGCCGATGGGCAACATTTGGTTCTCTCTGGGTACTCCAGCTTTCTCCGCTATCGCCATATAAGTGTAATATTCTTGAAATCCAAAATTAACACCAAACTCCCCCACCCCCATGCCCAATTGGTCTTCTAGATTATGGGTTCGGAGCTCAAGGTGGCTCACAAGGCATTTTCGAAGAGTTGTCTCCTTTAACGTCATCATCTCCTTAGCAGTAACATGTACACTGACAGCTGCAGATGTGTTTGTATGAAAAATTTGAATGAAAACACAATATACATTTTATTTTAGCCATTAACAGATACTGCGATGGAAATTTGATTATTCAAATTTGATTATTTGACTCCCCCTCCAGAGTTCGGATACTTAACTGACAAGTAATAGATCACACGTCACTGCTGGTCACATGTCCCAAATTGAATAGCAAACAATTCTTAATAGCCGTGTTGTCTTGGTTTGATTTATGATCATTGACGTAACTATTATTTCTGTTTCTTCATCAGATTGTTCTGGAGATAAACCCAATCCTTCATGGTTAAAGGGACTGACCGACACCCTGAATGAAATAGAGGGCAGATCACACGAGATCCAAGAACCTGCTAATGGCACTCCCATTGGGTTACCTCATGAACAAAGGGAGACTATTCACACAAGTACACGCGTAAACTCAAATGAAAAAGTTATTCAAACAGAAAGTTTAGACATTCCAGATGACGATGAGACAAATGTGAGGGAGGATTTTGACCAAACTTTGAGCTCAGGGATCCCAGGAAGTCAGGACAGTCAAAGCCGCTTGTCTCCCGATGTCGTCATCATCAAAGAAGAGGATGATGTGTTTCCAGTCAGTTTACATGTTCATAGTAACCATGGCAACAGGGTTAGAGGAAATCAGTCTGACTCTTCGAACAACCGAAAGCGGACTGCAGTTGACAGTTCCCTAAATCTCAGTGCTCCGACTTTCCAGGGTCATAACCTTGACATGGGTTCTGCTGTGACACCCGTCAAACTCAGACGAGTTCCCGGCAGTGTGCCGGCAGAATCATCAAATACTCAAACCCTACTGTCAATTATTAGGACCAATAACAATGACACGAGCGAAGACATGAACAGCCAGTCATCTTACCATTTGCAAGATTCTGTCAGCTCGGAGACGTCAGTACCAGTACAAATGCCCATGCCGTATTTCACTTCCAGTATCCCATCAACCTCTGGGGTTAGTACAACAAGTACTGATAACGGTAAGTGTTCATGTTTTTATCATCTCCAAGCTTATATTCCTTTAATCAGTCAGGGCTGTTCCATTTAAAAAGGTATAGGAGGGGAGGAAGGCACTCAATATATTATTCTATGGGTCATAGGGGAAAATTCCCTTCAATCCAGGTTACAACATTGGGAAGGCCAATAAAATTTCTATGGGTGGTGGGATATAATTCGAAGCCTTTTAAAATGGAACAGCCCTCAGTCCTACATCTCACACTTTTCCGTTTCTCAGTTGACAGGATTGATTCAAGTAGCATTTTCACACGTCTTGACCGCCAGGTGTCAGCATCAGTCCTGTGCTATAATACTTTCTCAGGAAACATGTTGCGGGTTACCATGATTAGAAAATGGGTAACCGACTAACCTACATGTATGGTAACCTGTAATCATTGGTTTCTAAGGATAAATACATGGTCACACAAAATATTATGGTAACTCATGAGACCCAACCTCCAGGAAACATGGTTTACCATTCATCAGTGTTACAGCACAGGCCTGCTTGATAGCCAATCAAAATTAATCTTAGTTTATCGATGGCTTTCAGCTATACTTTGTTTACCCCAACTAACTTATGGGTGCTGAAGTGTAGGTGTCATATGAGATCTATGGGCCATCCTTTGGTTGGGGCATTAGGGCATGATGATTGGATCACACTGATAAAACACCACTAGAGGCCAAGTGGCACAAATGTGCCAGTCTGAATCAGCTGAATCAGGTGGGCAAGAGAGTAATTTTGTACCAGGTCCTTTGTAACGAATTTGTACCATGATAACGTTAACCGAGTTTGGGCACCCAAACCAAAAAACAAACAAAAATTCTTATAATTTCAAATTCGCTCCCTGAACATGCTGAAACCAATGCAAGTAATGTTGCTAAATATCAAGTTTTCGGGCTGTATTTTAAACCATTTAATACTTCCCAGCCTATTTCAGTATAACTTACCACACCCTGTGTCACGTATGGGTGCCCAGACTAAAAGTCTAGATCAGGCCCTGAGTATGTAGGACTGACACTGATTTAAGGAGTGTACTTAAAGACATTCCATATCTGAATCTCCTGATCTCTGTAAAACAGCTGATTCTGTTCCATGGAGTCTAATTTGTGCCCATTTCAATAATCCTTCATCAGCATGGTCAGGAAAACCGTAAAACTGAAAATACAAGTACATGTATATTCTTGTCTCCACAATGGCATGAATAGTGGATTAAATCCTACGTGTTTGTTATATTCAGTGAAACCTGTGTAAACCGGCCAAGCTTGGGACCACATTTTACATGTAGTGTCCATTTTAACAGGGTTCTGGTTTTTCAAGGCTCAAAATACCTTAAAGGTGAAATGCAAAGTTTTTCATATTTTTCTCTTTATTTAAGCTTATTCTTCATGGGTTAGTTACATGTAATGATGGAGCTATTAATCTATCTACATTGTTTGGATTTATTTGAAGTAAACTTTTGAGTTATTCATCATAAGGCTACAAAATCTTCAGGCGACTTACTTTAAATATTTATTACATGCCGGAACAGTGGTTCTCCAATGAAAGTGTGCATTGTCTGATGAACAAAACATGTTGTCTATTCTTATGCAAGTTAGATAGACGACAATTTGTTTTTTCAGTACCATCCGATGTGGATAAATATATCCACGGTCGCCTCTGGCAGATGTTTCTATCTTCGATATATCATTGAATTTATTGGACAAAAATGACCTTCTTTACCTTCATTATTAGAGAGAGGTTTTCCCTAACCTGTAGTACATGTAACTTTAGGAAAGTGACCCACATTTGGTATCTCAAGCTCAACCGATTTCAGAAATGAAGTTTGTATCGCTTATCTGCCCTTGTTTGACGCTGGTTTGTGACGTCACATCAGACCATCGGGCTGAACATCAATACTTGTAACATCAGTTTTCGAAAGGCTGATCTGATGTGACGTCATAACCAAGGAAAGATAAGCAATGACGGTTTGTAAATCAGAATTCAGCTGGTCTTGGGGTATCAACTTTTTAAAAGCTTCTAGAACACAAAATACTGCAATTTAATCCAAGCGAAGTAGATTCACCGATATTTTAATCATTATTTATTAACTGGTTCGCTGCGGCCGGCCACGATCGTGGCCCACGTGTTAACTGCGGGCGGCCGCTCACGGGGCCCTGAACTTGTCTGTCTTCGCGAGTACTACGGTGAGGTACCATTGTTTGAAAAAGGTATTTTCAAATTTACCATACATATATTGTTAGCTAAATCTGTCTTGATACATGTATTCTGAATGTAAACTCCATATTCTGTCTTAATAAGAATGAAATCGGGAAAAAGAAATGTAAAAAATAAATAAATCAGAAATAACGCGAGGGGAGATTTTCATCAAATCTCGCCGAGAAGGCCGCTCAGAAAATATAAAATACTCACGGAAAACCCCATTAAAATATATGATTGTTTTTCGAGCATTATTTCGCTGAAAATCACTGTTTTTGGCGATAATAAGGTAAAGTCAATGTAGCCTCTTACAGTAAAATGTGTTTATTGTTAATAGTGTAATGATCGTAAAAATGGGAACTTCTGCAGTGCACTATAAAGGAGAATCCAGCAGCCAATCGTCACTGTTGAAATATTGCTGAATGCGACGTTGAACCTTAATTCTCTCTCTCTCTCCAGCAGCCAAACAGTTACACCAATAAAATATAGAAATGAGAATCTAAAAGCCTTTGCATTTCACCTTTAAATTCAAGATTATGTCAGTATTTAGAGGTTGGTCGGTTTGCCCAGGTGTCTGTATTCACAGGTTTCACTTTCAGAGACGGTTGTTTTCTCCACATGGTGGATTTAAACATGCACATGTTATATAGTCACATAATGTCACCTCAAGTTGAAGCCAATAATATATCATTTTACAACTTTCATGATCTTCATATGACATTACCGAAATTAAGATGTTGTGACTGCTGACCAGTATTCAATCCTGGAGAGAGTCACAACTTGTCACACCCTATATCTGATCATACGTCAGCCAGTGGAAATGTTCACAGCTGGTGAAAATGAGTACCATGTGACATGTGTGAGCTACATGTATAATATAATATATACAGACCTCTCAAGTTAAAATTCTACCAAGGCTTGAGATTTGAGTATGTCCGCCCAGGAGATACGAGCCCCCCAAAAATGTGAATTTTTATGCATCATTTCATACAATTTTCGCATTTTTATCTCGCCTTACGAAGTAAAGGGGAGATATTGGGAGATGGGGAAAGAGGATGTCGGTGTCGGCGTCGGTGTCGGTGTCGGTGTCGGTGTCCCCTGCCTGGAAATGAATGGGTTTTTGGTTTAGCAAGTTAAAAAAAAATCTAGAAAAATTAGAAAAAATATAAAAAAAATATAAAAAATATGGGGGGTGGGTATGCCACCTGGGGGTACTACCCCTGGGGTACTCTAATGTTAAAATCCCTATGAATGAGTTTTGCGTTTAGCTGAAGTGCACATGTACATCTGTACTTGGAAAGTTTCTTGCAGTTGTCAGCTGTCATTGGATGATTATGAAACTTGGTACACATGTTTCTTATGATAAGAGGATGTACCTGTGCTATTTTTGAGAAGAAATATTAATTTTTCTCAAAATTATGGCAAATGAAGAGTTTTCTGTTTAGGTAAATTGTACATGTAGGCCTCTACATGTATACATATACATCTACATGGTAACTTTGCTCCAGTTGTCAGCTGTCATTGGATGATTATGAAACTTGGTACACATGTTTCTTATGATTAGAGGATGTACCTGTGCTATTTTTGACAAGAAATATTAATTTTTCTCCAAATTATGGTAAATGAAGAGTTTTCTGTTTAGGTAAATTGTACATATACATGTCCATGGTAAGTTTGCTCCAGTTGTCAGCTGTCATTGGATGATTATGAAACTTGGTACACATGTTTCTTATGATAAGAGGATGTACCTGTGCTATTTTTGAGAAGAAATATTATTTTTTCTCAAAATTATGGCAAATGAAGAGTTTTCTGTTTAGGTAAATTGTACATGTAGGCCTCTACATGTATACATATACATCTACATGGTAACTTTGCTCCAGTTGTCAGCTGTCACTGGATGATTATGAAACTTGGTACACATGTTTCTTATGATTAGAGGATGTACCTGTGCTATTTTTGACAAGAAATATTAATTTTTCTCCAAATTATGGCAAATGAAGAGTTTTCTGTTTAGGTAAATTGTACATGTAGGCCTCTACATGTATACATATACATGTACATGATAAGTTTGCTGCAGTTGTCAGCTCTCATTGGATGATTACGAAACTTGGTACAAATGTTTCTTATGATTGGAGGATTTACTTGTGCTATTTTTGAGATGAAATATTAATTTTTCTCCAAATTATGGCAACTGATTGAGTTTTGCGTTTAGCTGAAGTGCACATGTACATCTGTACACCACAGTTTGCTGCAGTTGTCAGCTGTCATTGAATGATTATGAAACTTGGTACACATGCTTCTTATGATTAAAAGATGTACATGTACCTGTGATATTTAGGAGATGAAATATTAATTTTTGTTCAAAGTTTGAGGGTTAGGGTCCAGCTTTTATTGGATGAGTTTGACACTTGCTACCCAAGTTCAATGTGATTCAAAGATGTGTATGTGCTATTTAAGAAATATGACATTAAATATGAAATTTTTTCCTAATTATTGCAGTTTAGACTTTGTATCTTTCCATTGATAAGGTTTTTGTTGGGCAAAAATTTACAGGTAGATCTGTACATGGAAAGTTTGTTGAACCTTTCGTGGGATGATTATAAAACTTGGTGGACATGTTTCATGTTTTCCTAGGTCACAGCTCTCCCGCAGTAATCCCACACGGGACTGACCTATCCAGCAGTAATCCCAAATGGCATTAGCCTATCCAGCAGTATTGCCATACGGGACTGACCTATCCAGCTGTAATCCCAAACGGAAATCAACTATCCAGCAGTAATCCCAGACCGAACTGGTCTATCCAGCAGTAATCCAATTTGGGACTGGCCTATTCAGCAGTAATCTCACACAGGACTGACCTATCCAGCAGTAATCCCAATGGCACTGGCCTATCCAGCAGTAATGCCACACGGGACTGACATATCCAGCAGTAATCCCGGACTGGACTGGCCTATCCTGAAGTAATCCCCGTCGTGATATGACTGAAACAATGTTGAAAACGACGTTAAATCCTACTCACTCACTCACTCCTGAAGTAATCCAACATGGGACTGGCCTATCCAGCAGTAATTCCACACAGGACTGGCTTATGCAGCAGTAATCTCTAATGGGACTGACCTATCCAGATGTAATATGACACTGGATTGCAATTTGCAGCAGTAATCCCACACAGGTTTAGCCTATCCAGCAGTAATCCCACACGGGACTGGCCTCCTCAGCCATAATCCCACACAGGATTGCCGTATGCAGCAGTAATCCCACACGGGACTGCCTATGCAGCAGTAATCCCACTTGGGACTGGACTATCCAGCAGTAATCCCACAGGTGACTATCCATCAGTAATAACATGGGACTGGTCCACCCAGTGGTAATCCTACACAGGACTGGCCTATCCAGCAGTAATCTCACATGGGACTGAACTATGTACCAGTAATCCGACAGCACTGACCTATCCATCCTACATGGGATTAACTTTTGCCAGTAATCCTTCATGGGACTGATATTATTGTTTGTACCAGATAATCTATTCCAGACATTATTGTCTGTACCACATCACCTATTCCAGACCTTATTGTTTGCTCTACATGTATGCTTTCAATACTGCTGCACCTTTGGCGGATGACCCCGCAAGGCGAGATGTTGGGGTTCTCAGAACGCTTGTCTTTCATAACAGCCTACCACTTAGATTTCACCCTTCACGGTCGGAGGCTATAAATAGATACTTTAAAACCAAGTTTAGGAAAATTTTGAACTTACTGACTCCTTTTTCTGCAAACTGGAGCAATTTTGAGGGATTCTTGATTATTTTATAAATATTTTCATGAAAATTCCTAGATGCGTGAGATTTTTACCCCTCGGCCATTTTGGCCTCGGGGTATTGTCGTTGCCATTTACGTCCGTCCGTTAACGCATTTTAGGCAAAACCGCTTGAGATACAACCACCAAATTTTCAACACTTATTTATCTAGTGCTAAGTCAGACGCCTATTGAAAGTGGCTTCCCTCGGCCCATATTTTACAGAGTTCTGCCCCTTTACAGATATATTAATTTCTGTTTCTGTCCTATATGCCTGAATGTAACCAACTATATCTGCAGAACTGTGTTTGGTATAGCTACTATATTTTGGGAACTTATTTATATTGTTGTATTCTACAAGCCAACAAAGGATTACTCGCCTCGGCTTATGGAGTTATGCCCCTTTCGGATGTAATAATCTCCGATTTTGTTATCTGTAGTTGAATGTACAAGTTATATCTGCAGATCCATGTTCGGTACAGCTTATTCATCTCGGTTCTTATTTACAGTAGTGCTAAGTCAGACGCCTATCGAAAGTGGCTCCCCTCGGCCCATACTTTACAGAGTTATGCCCCTTTACTGATATATTAATTTCTATTTCTGTCCTATATGCCTGAATGTAACCAACTATATCTGCAGAACTGTGTTCGGTATAGCTACTATATTTTGGAAACTTATTTATTTTGTTGTATTCTACAAGCCAACAAAGGATAACTCGCCTCGGCTTATGGAGTTATGCCCCTTTCGGATGTAATAATCTCCAATTTTGTTATCTGTAGCTGAATGTACAAGTTAAATCTGCAGATCCATGTTCGGTACAGCTTATTCGTCTCGGTTCTTATTTTACAGAGTGCTAAGTCAGACGCCTATCGAAAGTGGCTCCCCTCGACCCATATTTTACAGAGTTATGCCCCTTTACAGATATATAATTTTCTATTTCTGTCCTATATGCCTGAATGTACTACTGGTATATCTTGATCATCCCACATAGAACTATCTCTTCCCCAATTCACACTACACATGGGTCACAATCACTTGGGGAAAGCCGAGGGGTTTTGATTAGATCAATCTCATGTTTTATAGCTGCGTGAGAGCGCGAGACAGATGCCAAATGCATGAGTCTCACGCCAAGAGTTGATAGGTCTGTATATAAGAGGCGACTAACTGAGGCACCTGTGGGGTTCCCGGGTGTGAAACATGTGAAAAGGGAAAGGACCCCACTCGTGTGGTTCCCGGGTGTGAAAAGGAATAGGACCCAACGTCGTGATATGACTGAAATATAGTTGAAAGCGACGTTAAATCACATTCACTCACTCGCCCCCGCAATAATAGCCAATCATTATTCTGGCTACATGTATGATTTGGTCATCTGCTGGTGTATCATTACAAAACAATGTAACAAGCATCAATTGGCTAGTATATCTGTGGACCATAACCGGCTGAGGTAAGGTCAGATGCAGGGTGCGAGGATGCCCATATATGTACATGTACATCGCAAAGATCTTGGTAGACTATTCCATGGTGATCTGAACTCTGTGAACATGGTGAATGCTGGGTGTCATAATTCAGTGTGAGACACTAATTGACAGCCTACCTGAATTTCAACCTATTGTTGGTCATGTTGCTACTTCAGGAGATTACAGGATTTGGAATTATTGCATGATGATACTACATGTACTTGATGATAGAAGCCATATATGTGCACACTGGCAATTTATAGCTCGGGGGGAGGAGAAGCTGGGAAAGTGAACTTTCCTCTTGTGCTCCAAAATGGAGAAAGTTGGAGAACTGAAACTTTGTTACTTAATAGGTTATCAT
This sequence comes from Hanleya hanleyi, assembly GCA_036873755.1. NCBI lineage: Eukaryota > Metazoa > Mollusca > Polyplacophora > Lepidopleurida > Hanleyidae > Hanleya > Hanleya hanleyi. Next base: position 30,780 of record JAVTVY010014479.1, on the reverse strand, counting down.
ATTAATGTGGTCTCATTTTGAGTCTATTTTCATACCCCCCAAGCAGAGAGTCATTGGTTGACTAAGAATGATTGCCATGCACTGGACAGTCGTGACAGCAGAGTTTATAATGCATCATCATCATTATGGGAAATCTTCCAGTTTCGAGGCACTTGATTGTTCCATTCAGATTTTCAAATGGAAATCCAGGATTTTCATTTGTCTGTGAAGAGAATTGGAAGCTATTCATGTAGAACTTCCACCCACAGCCAATCACAGAGTTTCTGTGTGTAAGTTCATTCATATAACCTGATTAATTAGATTGAACAACATAAATTGTACATGGTGTAAGTACAAGCATGTTCATGTGTATGTCAAGGGGAAATGCAATTGTACCATACAGTCTGTATAAATTATTATCAAAGAGAGCCGTGTCTACATGTACATGTACAGGTCTGTATGAGAGGTCATTGAAGTGACTCTCCGGTACATGTAAGTCAGAGATACCTTTAAACGCCAGGATTATTAGCATGATTAGTGTTAGTGGAAGAATTAATCACTCTCGTATCATGATAACTTTTTAACGAGAGTGTCCAGTTATGCGGAAGCTATTTTTCGTGTCATAGCTCACATCAGGAATGCCTTCATTGTATGGAATTCTCACGTACATGTTTGTATTTCACCCCAATTAAAAGCTGTCAATGGTCCCCAAATTGAATGTGTGTACTTACCATTCGAAAAAATATATCCAACAACAATCAGATACTCTATCATCGTTCAATGCCCGTGTTCATTTTTTTATATTTTTTTTTTATTTTTGCAGCCATGGTAATTGCTTCATCTGATCTTGTCACATGATATCACATGATAGTATCTACAGCCCTGACCTGTACGTGTTAATGAGTCACTTGACATTAAGCCTTGACAAGACTGGCAATATGGTGTCTTATTCAGCAGTGAAACTGGGATAGCAAAACAGTTATATCATAAACACTTTTATTTGGAGGACATTTGACAGTTGAGTGGCCATTGACAACTTTCTGGCCATGGACACTTCATCATTTAGATAATTATAGCAAGAATTCCCTGGAATGGTTCAGATTTATCTGTGGCTGGGGTTCACGAAGTTTATGACATGTTACACACAATGCCAGTTTCAACTTTTTAAGACACTGTAACTAGTGACGTATACACATTTACCATTTGTGACATTTATTTTTTGTATTTTTTGCATGTGTATGTCTGCCCAGTTGCTAGTGTTGTTACAAAGTATATGTATTTTGAACAGTACAATACTAGAGCAAAGAAAATGAGCCAACAATCACTGAATGCCTCCATATCAACATATCAACTGATTTCATATGCTGCCATACATACATTATTTACTCCTAGAACAAGTGGCCTCAACATTCAAGAATCCATGTCCAAGATCGTGTTCAAAGCCTAAATATAAAGACTGAACTCTTTCTGTCAAATGGGTTGTGTATAAAATACATATGTACCTTCATATAAAATAATTGAAAATGGACAACAAAATGCATGTGAAGGACACTGATTGATTTATATCACCATTGATCACACTTGTAACTATGCTTGTTCAATATGTTCATTTATATTTTGTGTTTTATTTTTATCGATCTCACTGTGGCGATATGACTCACAAAGGGGATATATTCATGTACATGTACATAGATTATGCTGAGTAGTTTTGCCCATTCGAGGCGAGCGATCACGTACACACGCATCTACTGAAGCCTGGAGTGTATCAGACGAGTAGTTAAATTAGATAATTATTTTTAGTTTACATGCCTATTTTTATGAGTACTGATTATCTCCCTCAACATTTTAATCTGGCCCCAAATTCACAGTTGACCTTAAATTACATGACCAATAACATCTCCCTGATTATGAATATGATCTGATCGTATTTTAATGATGCAGTATATTGTCAAATTAGCAATCTCAGAAAAATTTAACATTATTATTATTATTGCATGTATGTATTGAACTTGAAGCAGAGTGATCTCTCGCCTACATGTAGCCCTATTTCAGAAGAGCTGTGGGCTGCTCGCCTTCCATATTAGGGAGCTTCTTGAATTAGGGCATGAGTTCATTGATAGCAATGGCATATATATGCTGGTCATCCAATTGAGATACATGTACACCTTGCCCAGTTTGGTGTACTAATCTGGACTTGCTGGATGGAGAGGGGTTTCAATTGGAATGGCATGATATGTCATTCGTTCTACATGTATACCATAGCAAGGCATGGCATAAGCCATCCTTTGTCTGCCGAGTTCCATAAAAGTATGCCATGGAGTTCATAAGAGTTCCAACTCAGCGCACCATGCCACTCTGTTTGGAACGCTGAAATGCCAGCTTGCCCCAATTTCAAGAAGCTCCCTTACTCCTGGCTGAGTCTGCAGTTTGCATTTCACCTTTAAATTACGATACATGTACACCACACGTATCCATTAAATAGATAAATCGTTTTCTTAAACCAGTTGTCTTCGTATGTACAGATATCCAAGCTTTGATATACATGTAGTCTTTCATTTGTAGCCATCCTTTCAGAAAATACATTATTGGAAGTACAAGTGTATGACTGTATATTTTTTTTTTTCAAAACTGGAAGGCACAGTCACAGGAATTTATAAATCTCTTATCTTACAAATGTTCCTAGAGACAACTTTCGTATAAAGTTCAAATAGGGCCGCTATATATTAGCTTATGCCGTGTAAAATTTCACATGATATTAAACGATCATGATCCACCATGGTCCATGTATTTAGTATTGAACAGAAACATTTTTGATAGGTTAATATGTTTGTGCTTTCCTGTTGTGGCTGTCTGTTGTCATCTTGAAACACAGATACATATGTCGCACTAGCCGATGTTTTAAACTGGCCAATGGTTTGCTCCTCTCATTGCCAGTATCCATGGTTACCCGTGACATCCGAAGAGAACGACGACCCAGGGACTTCCAGCATGCTATAGGAACGTCGACCTGGGGGAACACTGATACAGTATCGCCTGACGAAGTCCATCTCATCACGGGTTCGAGCTATCCCAGAAACATGCAGACATACTCTCCAGACCAACGATTGTTTGACACCTCCTCCATAAACATGCATAGCCCAGGGAAGGGCAAGTTACAAGGACGACAAGCAGTGCAAAATACTCGAAGTGCCGTCAAGATGGTTCAAACGTGGATAGCGACAGTGTCGATGGAGACTGACATGAGGCTATTAGAGGACATCCCACCCCCTGAACTTGACGAGTACTTGACCCAATTCTTTACTCAGGTCAAGACCAAAATGGGCGAGGATTACAACCCGAACTCCTTGATCACAATACGAAAGTGTCTCGGACGACACCTCAAGGATGCTAACTATCCATATTCCATAACAAAATGCCCAGAATTCATCAGAAGTCAGGACTCCTACAAGGAACGATTGAAAGCCCTGCGCTTGAAGTTTGATGGCACCGATCGAGTGGACCAATGAAGGATTTTGAACTTCCAATTAGAATGGATTTTCTATAGAAACTCCTGTGCATTATGGATAATATCTTCCAGGTGTGAAATATGTGATTGGCCAATTCAAATTTTTGAAAATGAACCTGGTATTTTCATTGGATGACCATCCAGCCAATCACATGCAGAATTTCTGTAAAGTTCCATTGAGTCGGTATCATGTTCATGTCTGTTTGAACGTCAAACCTGGATCACTTTGAGAGAGAAAACGGGAAACTGCTTCATCCTGTCAATCTGAAGTGGATCCTGTAGTTAGAAAACCAGGAGAGAACCCAAATATTAAGAAATTTTACTGTTAAATGGGAAAGACCCTTGGCATGGTAGGTGCGAAATAGGAATGAAAGTCTTCAGAGAATCAGAATGAACCTTTAATGAGAAAACAGTGTGAGTAACCATGGTAAAAAGGAGTTTGACAAGGTGCCAAACAGACATCAGCTGTGAGGGGTGACGCAACAAAAATGATACAGAGTTTCAACTCATTCTATTCAGAAAATAAGTCCCAGCTGTAAATATCTGAAAAATCAGCTTTTTCCATTTCTCCCCCCTTGCACAATGAACGTAATTAGCCAATCGGAAGGCCAGGAAGTCTGAGTGACATTTAGTTGGGGTTAGTACATTCTGGCATGTCTGGTCGGGGTTTAGTACATTGGTAGGGGTTAGTACATTCTGGTCGAATGTTCTTATGTACATGTCGTTGTGGAGGTGCACTACATGTATCTGTCAATCTTATGTCCTTTTTTCTGGAGTGATCAGGGGTCGAAATGTTCAAAATAATTAACAGGTGACTAGAAAGTTTACCGGTCACCTTTGAGAATTACCTGAACATGTGGTTGTTCAAATTGTCAAACTTGTACATGTAATTCAAGATTCATGATAAGCTACATTTTGCAAGCTACCAATAAATTAATGACACCATGTTTCCATGCATTAATTAGCAGCTGTTTTGATTGAATTTTATCAAATATATACATATAATTTGAACACGAAAAAAAGAAGAAAAATATTGGTTACCTGTGATTGGAGAGAGGTACTTTATTTCTCTACCTGTCTCTTTCAGAAATTGGAAAGGTAGACAGGTGTAAATTTCGACCCCTGCAGTCATTGTCCTTTTCCCTCAACCTTTACTGTCATGTAATTGCAACATGATGTAGCTCCTAAAAGGTGCACTGACCCCTCAGCCTTGAAAACATCACGTTTGTACGACAACATATAAATGGTTGAATGTACATGTACATGTAAGATAATGATTTTGAACATAGGAGATCAGATTTCGCCGAGGAACGCGCAAAATAAGTTCCAAATATTCTGAGATAGGCCTGGTGTCTGAGCCTTAGGCCTATCTCAGAATATTTGCAACTTATTTTGCGAGTTCCTCAGCGAAATCTGATCTATGTTCAAAATCATTATCATACATGTACATTCAATCATTTGTATGTTGTCCTACAAACGTAATATTTTCAAGGCTGAGTGGTCACTGCACCTTTTAGAAGCTACATCATGTTGCAATTACATGTACATGCAGTGTTTCAGAACACTCTTTTCCATGTTAGCTGCTCTCGTTAGAGGAAAACTTATTAAATTTTGACTATTATTGAAGAGGGCCGCCATTTCCATGTGGTAACCATTGATGTAGTTGAAGAAAACATTACAAAGTTTCAGTTTTGATTATACATAATGTACAATGTATTTGCATCCTACATGTACTTCAGCCCATACAGTATGACAGTTTTCAGTAAAATAATATAGTCAATCTACATTTACATGTACATTAACTAATCCCTGTTTATATTCTGGTGCAAAGAAGCAAGTTGCCGTTAAGTTTGAATTGTGTGAGTTTATGTTGTGATCCTAGTTATTGAATTCTAACAGAGTTGATCATGTTACATCTGGTTTAGATATATCTAATAATGTTGTGACTATTAGTTTTGAACATGGTTGACTTGGGTCTTAAAAACATTGGTACAGTACTATTACATTCCAGTTCCATTCTTATGTTATAAGTTATACCTGTATTTTGATCATGTATATGGTCATTGTCCCGGTGCACGTTTTCTTCACTTAGCTACACAGTTGAAACTAACTGCAAAAGTTATGTGTATTAGCCGTATGGAGTACGATGGATATGGGCAGAGATGAGATTTGTAATTTGTTGTAGACTTGGTGCATACCAAGCTCTACCAGGCATCCATTACGTTCTGCTTTTCGCCTCTCCAGGTAGCGCTGTAAGGGTCTCACGGACTGTGTCGGAGTTGACCCGAGGTCATCTGTTGCCACAGTGAACGAACATGGCGACCGTCTCACTGGGCGAATTGATATCAGTTGCTACTCACCGAAAAATATTCCCGCAGCATATAGTTCTAGGGTATTTTGTCAAAAAGCTGCCTTCAAACTGTGTGAAACTGGCGTTTTGAAAAACATTGAATAATTGTTTAGTGTATTTCGAGATAAATATGCATTTTGCGATCAGTAAAAACAGTCATGTAGTACAGTTCTTGGTTTTTACAAGAATCCTGTAAAAAATGGCGAGACCCCTACAGGGGTAAATGCAGCGTAGCGCAAAGCACCCTGCATGCCCTGGGAGAGGATGGGTGCATACATGTACAAGGATGTTGTGTGTTTATATCATCGAATGATATGGTAATCCCTTTAATAATTTAATCGCCCTCAATTTTGGGGACGAAATTCAATTGGCTGTTCTAATAAATTTGATCACCCTCTAAAATCTTGAATTTTGATAGGGTGATCGAAAATACATGTAACTTATTTTATTGACTCCAACATGGTTTTCCAAATGCAGCATGCTGCAGGGCCTATTATTATCCCATCAAAGAACTATATGTACTGCTTTCACCAAATGTCGATATTAAGGCATGATTGTTGTACTGGTTGCTGGTAGGGTATAGTTTAGGTACAGTTGAAAATATTTTGAAACGAAATTTCCCTGAAAACATGTTTATTATGCTTTTAGAAGGCTTTTTTTTGGCATCTGACTATGAAAATCAAGTCCACTAGTTTGCAGGTACATTCATGTACATGTACATTTGTATGCATGTACAGTCAGCTGTTGTAGAATTGGTACATTGGGATGCCATCTGATGCTTTTGTTCACTCTTCCTGAAGTTTTTGACCTCAAATTACTCAGTGATCGTACACTACATGTACCTTGAAAATTACAATTCAGAATTCAAGGCCTCGAAAAGCCTTAAAAAAAGAAGAAAATTGTCACTGCAGTGCTAACATGGCTAAAGATCTTGAAAACACCCTTGGAGATGGGAATTCAGAATTCCTGTACATTGGCGTCAATTCAGTTATCAAGTTGTAACTCAAAGTTGTGCTGTCCTTTGCCATCATATACAGCGATATTTTCCTTAATTATCCAAAATAAAATTCCAAGTCTATTAGAAAGACAATATATGAACAGAAAATTTGTGGACGGGACATTCATACTCATATTGAAGAAAGAAATTTTGATGTATAGCTTCAATGGCACTTGAAGTAAATATGCCTTGAAAACAGGAACTGTTTCTTGAAAAGGCCTTGAAAATTGGAAGCTTCACAGTGTACAAACCCTGAATACTTTTACACACATCTGGAAATCTGAACACAAGAGACCAAACTCACAAAAATCTTGTTGATCGGGGATGAAATCTTCAAGTGTAAAAATGTTTTTTGGGGTCAAAAATGGCAAATTAACCACTGTCCAAAGAGGAGGGTTTACACAATCAATGGAGGCATCCTGTCAATCTACTCAGGAATTTCAGCATGACGGACTCATGGTTTGGATTTGAAAGGTACTTCAAAAGTTTCAAGTGCTCGTTACTGAAAATGTATTCTATTTAAAGAGGTAGTAGCGTGATTTTAATTGTTCGGGTAAACTGAACAGCATGATCACTTGCAACATTTGCCAAAAGGTTTTCAAGTCGTGAAGTCTTGTATTTCTTATAGGGACCAATATTGTCAGATTCTCCAATTTGGTCTAATGAACAACATGAACATGGGAAATGACTAAGATGGCGTCGGATAACGTGATCAGGTGTCCATTACGTCACGTTAGAAGCCGTCACAGTGCAATAAAAGTTCTAAGATCGAGTATGACGTTGCAAAGCATCACACCCAGAATGCCAATGCGCGTTTTGTGATGTCATCTCAGGCACTGGAGTCAAGTGCAGGTGTTGTCACGTTTTTCAGAGAATGTCAGACGTGTGATTTAAATGCCCATGATATTAAGAAATGAGGTCACAGAAAAACGTTCACCATAGTCGATCTCAACTAGTAAATATCTTTTATCGAAATATGTTATTTGCTGAATATTTTTTAAATGACACTACTACCACTTTTAAGTGGACTTCCTACATCTTATCGTTTAGTTCTGCTGTCACGTTTCAAATAAAGTATAATATCCTCTGAAATATTGTTGATTTTTCAATATATAATCTTTGGAAATGCCCTCACAGTGAAAGCCCTCCATTTTGACTAGTTTTGCTCGCATTGTCTAATTTTTTTGTGGTTCTGTTTCGATCGGATTATTCTTACATGCCACCTCTTACTAACATACAGTACCCAAGGATGATAAGAATTTTTTCCTCATGAGAAAGGAGTGGTTGGATCATCACAGGAGGTAAATCTAGTCTGTGACGGAATTACAAAGAAATTGTGATGGAATCGCGCATTTTAAATATTCTCCTGTAAAATAGCTTTATTAATTGCACATTTTCTAAAAAAAAAAAAAAAAATCCCAGGACATGCAGGATGAATTTATCAATTCTGATAATAAAGACTCTGCACTAGTCTTTTATTTCATCCGATGTATACAGTTCCTCTCAAATGCATATCTTTTATACTGCATGATGTTAATAAATGGTATGCCTTTCAGTAAAATGCAACTTTTCTTCCTTGACAATTTTGAATTTCCCTGAGTTGATCAGGTTTTAGTAATTCTGAGAAAAATAATTCGCAATAAAAACACGTCTTCTCTGTTTTGATATTGTCGTGTTCCCGGAGATTTTACACATGTACATGCACATGCAGGAAGCGAAGAGAAAAACAGCATGCAAATATATATGGTCTATGAAAAAATGGGGGGTGAATTTTGTGGGGAAATTCATGCCCTTCGTTATGCCACACGTGACACATAATCCTTCCAGGGGGGTCTCCAGGAAGAACCTGGGAAAACCTTAATTAACCCGGTGAAACTCTAATTAACCCAAGAAAATCCTAATCAAATCAAGAAAATCCCAAGTAATCCAGGAAACGCTAGGAAATCTCTAATTAACTCTGCAAAGCAACAATTAACTCAATTAAGAAACCCCTAATTAACACAGGACTGCTGATTGTAGCTCAAGAAATCGTAGAGAGCATTTAAATTATGAGACAAAGAAGAACAATGATCTGTCTGGATACAACAATGAATCTCGACTTGAGGATTTTCAGTAATAGATCAATAAACTGACAGATCGACCACAACAGAGATGTTGTCAAATACATATGTAGACATTCTCTATTTAAGCTTGAACACCATGTTCAGATTTGGATATTTACGTTGGGTAATATTTTTCATTGCCAGTGAGCTTGATGGAAGCCATACCCGATGGAGACATGCAACGTTGGAGGTCACACCGACTGGAGATAAGGCGAAAGCTGAACACCTCCAGTGCTTTCGGAACATTCGATCGCTGGCGCAAAGAGAAAAATCCCACTGACGACAGAAATGCTGAGGCGATGACTCCAGAGGAGTTGGACATTTGTCTGGCCGAATTTTTCACTGTGATAAAACGGAAAGGAGGTGGGAATTATTCCAATAAGTCCATGTACTGGCTGCGGGAGGGAATTGAGCGCCATCTACAGGAGCATGGGTACTCAACCTGTATCATAACCTCATCAGCCTTCCGAAACAGTCAATTCGCATTCAAACAGAAGTTACAGACTCTCTACCTCGACAAATGTCACACGGGGACAGGAGATTTTACGTGAACAAGTTACACAAGATTTACAACAACAACAACAATAGTCTGTCTGGGTATAAGAATAGTGTCTGGATACAACACTAGTCTGTTTGGGTACATGTATAACAAGAGTGCCCCATTTTAGCAAGAGATGAAAGTCATATCTGGAACAGTCAGTCGGCTTCTAATGAAATGGAAGTACATGTACACCTGTTGTTGGGGGACAGACTTTGCATAATGTTGAGCGTCAGCCAATGGTGGTGGATTACAGATGAAGGAATCAAACGACATTTCATGAGAGCATCTTTGCTGCATTATCGTTAGATGAAAAATGTCAATATCTTGAAAGCCGGCTACAGCATATCGCGTTGAGCACACAGGTTCTAGTCAGATCACCAAAGTTAAAGCAATGTTGAGCCTAATACTTGGATTGGTGACCGGGTGTTGTCCAGGACAATAGATCCTGGAACATGTAGGCACCTTTGTAATATGACGGGAAAGAGTTGAAAATGGCATTGAATCCACTCACATACATGTACATACTCGCTCTTGAAAGCCAACTGATACATTCAGTACAATAATATTCCTTTAAGCGTAGCCTCTATTTGTCAAGTGCAGAGACACATCCATGGTTCTACAGACTGATGCTCTCCATTTGTTTAATACTATGCATAGTTCATTGTAATGTTTCAAGCTGTCTGAACAGCCATCCGCTCACATATAATTTATGTTCATTTACTTTTCTGACATTGATCAGTACTACTTTACGATGAAGAAGTGAAGACTTGATTGACGTGATGTTTCTTTGATGTTGAGATGATGTTGCCCTTATGTCGATATGATGTTGCCTTGATATGTCGATATGATGTTGCCCTGATGTCGATATGATGTTGAGATGATGATGATGTCCATCCAGTTCTTGACCCAATCTTCCCTTGCATTGTGAATATGTAGATTGATCGTTTTGGGAAGCATTCAAATTGTATGAACTGGTTGGAATGACTATTCTTGAATATTGAAATCGGTCCTATTATTATGGTTTAAAATCATTCAAACTGCTCAGGGACAGGAACATTACGCAATGATACATGTACGATATATGACTGAAATGGGTCCAAACAGAGTCATCACAGGGTCGCCATTGTATCATCTTTGTCATGATATGGATGAAACTTTCTTGGGAGTGACTTCTGATCATATTCACTCAGTTGTCCAGCAATGCACAAGTATGTCACCATGGTCACTGGTAATGTGACCTCAAAAAAGCCCTTGAAGTTGAAAGCGGGTGGCTTCAGAATGAAACGCAAACTAAACTAATGATAATGATTGAAGGATGAAGCTACCCTTACAGAAATTTAAGGTTGCGGGGAGCTCCCGCTAAGCTCCCGGGCTCATATGTTAACTTGTGCGAGCTATCCGCTACCTTGCGCGAGCTATCCGCTACCTTGCGCGAACTAGTGCGAGCTAACCAGCAGATCGCGAGAGCCAGCGGGAGCTACCCGTTAGCTTGCGTGAGATACCCGCTACCTCGCGCTCACTATCATAGATTGTTTCTAGTACTCACTGCAAGTTTGCGCTACCTACCATCATCGCAGAGTTTCAAACCTGCTAGCTCGCGAGAGGTAGCGCAAGTTTGCGGGAGCTATCGCAAGTTTGAGATATTTGATAGTCTCTGTATTCTTGAGATTCCACACCATTACTATTCCTGTCCAGCTATATAGGCCTTTCTTAAACCAACATCTGGAAAATCTGGGTCAGTCTCGTGACCAGTGTGTAGGAATACATAATAAAATTCCAAAGTTCCCTTCCACACAAGGCCAAATAATGTGTTCTCTGCAGTGCTACAGATATTTACTTATGTTTTCACATTCTTGTGAATGATAAACTTTCTTTAGATATGGGATTAGTGCCCTTTTATCCTTGGTATTTCCTGCCCTGGAAATGGACTACTTTTGAACGGGGAGGGATGGTGTGTGATGCAGTCAGCATTTGAAAAATTGGAGGGAGAAGCTGTTATACATCTCAGTTCAATGGATGTATCTATAAGAGAGAGTCATTTCATGTTGTTTCATTAGTTTCTGGTAAGTACATGCTCTTTAAATGATCAAGCAATCATAGCTGAGTTTTGCCTGAAGTGAATTAACATAGTGAGAGTATTAGAGGGTTTAATTATGAATTTTCTAACTTAGACCTGGTCTAGAGTATAAGGCATATAATGCATTTAGTAAAATCCACTAAAACTCACCTCATGTTATTTCTTAAAGATGAATAGCAATTCAATTTGGATTCACTTGATACCAGTACTAGGCTATTTCTTAAGCAAAACAAATGGATGGTCATTATTCAGTTAACCCATGGTTAACCTCAATTAGCTATAAAACTTTTAATTTTATTGGATAGTTAATCTACCTTTTTGCAAAATTCAGATCTTTTCCCCTAATTTGTTCTGCATGTTTTCAAATAGCTGGTGTATAATATAGTACATGTATGCTCACCCTGTCTTTGTTCTGATCTTGACCTACATAATGAATTTGTGAAATTGTAGGCTGAACCAGGGTCACTGATTTTGTGGATCAAGTTTGATAGGTCGCTGGCTTGCGCAACCTACCACTAGCTTGCGCCACCTACCGCTAGCTCGCGCAACCATATCAACAGTAATACAACTCTGGATCTTCGTTAACTAGCGCTGGCTACCATGGATAGCCGCAAACTAGCAATGTTTCAAATGGGAGCTTATCGGTAGCTCCCGGCAAGGTAGCAGCTTGCGGGGAGCTAGCGCAAGGTTGCGGTGAGCTATCGCGAGCTTGCGGGGAGGTATCGCGAGCTCGCGGGGAGCTAGCACAAGCTCGCACGGAGCAGGAATGGGGAGCTGGCGCGAGCTCGCAGGGAGCTACAATCGGGAGCTGGCGCAAGCTTGCGCTAGGTTGCGGGGAGCTATCACTACCTTGCGGGAGCCAACCTGCCGGCCTTATCGGGAGCTAGCGCAAGCTCCCAATGTTTCAAATGGGATCTTATCGGTAGCTAACATTGTAAGCTACCGCAAGCTAACTCCGCAATCTCTCCGCAATCTCTCTGCAATCTTAATTTTCTGTAAGGGTAATATCAAGAATTTTTATCGCTAACAGTAACTGCGTAAGGTATGACATAATAAAGTTGCAGCATTCGTTCTGAACATTTACTTTTTTGTTATTCCCTCTGCATGTGTTCAAATTATTCAAATGTCACAGATTAGAAGACCAATTGAATATCCTCGAAATCTTGTGGAACTGAAATATCGAGAAAAAATGGAATTCCATGCCTTTATAAATTACCGTGACTAGCTGTTTCACAGTAATGGTTGAGGATTACAATATCAGCACTTTGTGTCTTGTAGATGTAGATGTAGCTGCTCTGTATTTTACCCATGTTGTACAAGTAATTTGGCAAAGATCAGATGTTAGTTTCCATTAAAATATTCCTCTTTTGGCATAATGTGTGGATCTTGGAATCATACTTTGACTTGGGCAGTTGAAGTTTCAGAAAATTTAGCAAATCCACGGAGAACTAGCCTTGACATGTTTTCCGTGCTACATTTTCTTCAATATTTTCTTTGTGAATTGATGGGCATTCTGGAAATAATCCATACTGTCTTGACTGTGTAGTGTAAGAGTGCATGGATTTTATTTTACGCCAACCAACTAACTGTTGGGCGCCATCATTAGATATGTCAGAGTTGAGGTAAAATTATGTCAGAGTTGAGGGACAATGATGTCTGAGTTGAGTGAAAGTAACAATAGCATTGTGGCGAAGATCACTCATGCCAAATATAATCCAGAAAAGTGATTAACAGATCCTGGAGATTTTACAAACACGAGAGATTGCATGGATGGATGACAGTTTTGGAGCCTGCCTCATGCGAATCCTGACTCTAAAATTTCCATTGAAGTTGGTTCATACATAATACCAATTCTGATTTTTGTTTCTGGAAATAATCCATACTGTGTACTGTAAGACATGTACATGTAAGAGTGCATGGTTTTTTCCAGCGTTGTCTAGAATGAGATCTGCACGAATCCCCCTTTTCACACACTGATGCTACAAACCTGTACATATTTCTGTTCAAAATCTTTGAAAAACTTCAATACAACAGTCTACTTGCAGTCCATCATTCAATATTCACCCCTCATTCATTAAAGAATTTTTGCATCTGTAATCACCTAATTCATATAACAGCATTAGCACCATACAGTACAAGGCAGAAATAACTTGTTCATAAACGCGAGTAGAACGCGAAGTAATCGGGACTGACCCGCGCTAGTTTATTGAAGAAGTCGCGACTATAAATTTCGGAACACGCGGTTTAGACCCGACTGCTTTCTGTAAACGCGTCAGCGTGTAAAAGCGGCCGATGTCGCTATCGACGCGATCGTCTCGGGTTTTAGCGCGATCCACAGGCATATTTCGAAAGGGATTACTTTATTGATCGCGTCAGATGGAGTCTTGTTGGCCGAACAAGCCAAGATTGACCGCCACGTAAGAAATTCCCCACACAGTAAAATGTTCGTCGAGTGAAAGCTCATTGATAGTCCACACCATTCAATAACGAAATAATCGGAAATATAAGTTCAAAGTTTATTAAGAATCATACTATAAACGTATAAGAAGTTTATTTTGTTGAAGACGTACCTTCATTGTGATGGAAATTGAGAAAATCAGCGAAGAATTTGCCGTTTTTTTAACCATCTTCAGCGTCATCGAAATCTCATTTCCCGCGGTAGAATGTGGGAGATATTGGCTTCATTCCAAAGGCCATTTCCCCCACTTTCGACCTATGATGAGTGATTTAACAACTAACAAAGAAATCACGAAGAATTTGATTGAATAGACATGTCCTTGTCATGAACATTCGTTCGATAAAACAAGGTCGACTGTGCTGGTTAATACCGCGAAGCTGATTAGTTGAGAATGAGGTCATCGTAGGAGAGTCTGTGAGACAATCACAGCGATTGACCGGCTGTCTGTCTGTATGCCGGTCTTCAGTGCCGAGTGAATTTATCGCAGAGAAAATGCCTCAGTTGGAAACTTTAGCGAGCCGACTGTTGGATTTACAATGGAAATAAAGGGTTTCTCCGATTTATATGTCGGATTAAAACCCACAAAGATGATGTACTGGTATTTTAGCACGATCGTCCGCTTGAATTGAGCGAATCGTGATGAGATTTGTTATGAAAATTATCGTTTGGCTGGGACATAGACGCAAGGTAATGCTCATTGTTGCCGAAATCAATTTTTTTTCTCGCCTGGTCTGGTTTTATTTTAGACACAAAAGGGCAGATATTTTCAAGGACAGATTAATTAAAGTGTGGGCTTTCTGAAAATATATATATTTAGCGGGGTATCAATCAAGCTACATGCAAATATATTGCTTCAAAAAACACGGTCCATAACAAAATCCTCCCGCATGCATTCATCTGAGCATACAAGGCTGACAAACGAGACTATCGGCAAGTAGCAAAGGAACTCGTTTATTTACAACACGCGACTTGTTCTGATCGCGTCATGCAGTTACGGCGTACCGTCGACGCGTTTCAGTCGAGATTATGCTTTTGTTTTTGCGCGATTTAGGCGAGTTTTCAGGCTGCGATTAATAAATTATAGTCGCGAAAATGATTTTTTTCACTCGCGTTTATGAGCAAGTTATTTCTGCCTTGTGCTGTATTTAGAAAAAAACAAAACAGTTGTATACATAAACATCTAGGCTAGTTCCTTGCAAGAGAGAAGCTGTTAACAGTTTTCACCGATGACAGCAAGACGTCGTGATGTTCCAAAATATCAAATCCGTATTGCTGATCAGTATTCTTAATCTATATATAATTTTCATTGTAAATCAGTATCTAGAGATCGATGTATCTCAGTCACACCTTGCTTGTGGGTGCTCATATGAACACCAAGAGTATCTTGAACTGCATGGATTCATAAGGCCCCCAGCTATAGTCCGGGTTTAGTGGAAAGACACAAGTTACGAAAACTCAATGCCATAGATCTTGAGCACTACACAGTAGCCTGTATTGTCTTTGGGGACTATGATTCTAGGACCTGACCTGTGAAAGATGGAAGCAGTAAATTTCAGGAAGACAGAACATCATCTTTGTGTCCTAGATGTTGACAGACATTCTTTAAATTAACTTTAGTATTCACATGATTTTACTGCTGAACTGACATGCTGGAAGGTTATAAATAATCACAATTTTTTCTAAATTTAAGATGATGTGATTGTGGACATATTTTATCAACTTATTTTATTCATGTTAATTCCCATTATTCTGATTGGTTGAGTCGAGGGTAATACATGTACATGTAATATACACGGTTTCATATTGTGGTGAGGTGAGGGAGATAATTTTATAGTCTATCACCCTCCCATTCCGAAATTTACCGATCAATGTAAAATGCCACCCTGGCGATCCGAAGATTCCCGATTGATCTGGAAATCCGTACATCACCCCGACGAGCTGAAAATTCCCCGAGTAGTCACGGAAGTTGTCAACATCCGGTACAGTGGCAGACGACACAACAAACGTGTCGCTGTCAGAATGTGATACAATACGAGATTTTTGAATGGCCTAATAATCACCCCTGAGGTACTGAAGGGACATTCAGAATAAATAAAATACATAGTGCCCTTGAGGGTTCATACTCCATGTAAAAATCACGAGACAATGCATACAATAGCCAAGTCTGGGGACAACAATGTGTCTAGACATGAGCCTTTTCAGCTGCACAAAGACTCGGACAATAGCTTCCTGCATGAAGTATCTACCCCCTTGAGCCAGGGTGATATGGTGGATTATCGCCCTGAGAGGAAACATTGCGGTCTCGGGTGATAATGTTTTCTCTCAGGGTGATAATCCACCATATCACCCTGGCTCAAGGGCACTAGGTATATAATGACAATGATACAGAGTTGACAAGATAGTGGACATGTGATGGAAGGTGATCCTGCTAAGAAGCTGATAGAATAAAATTTGTGTCCAGGCATGCCAGGGTTTTGGATTACACACACAACATTTCTAAATTAGATGTCCCCAAAATAGCTATATGGAGAGCAATATTTTGAGGATTGAATTTGATAGTCCATGTTAAACAATCAAACATACATGTATGTTTGAGTCAAACTGCAGTATTTTCTTGGGAGATTCTTGAAATTTAGGCATGAGTTCCTTGATAGAAATGGCATACATGTATGCCGGTTATCCAAATGGGATACACTATGCCGAGTATAGTGTTCTGATCAGCATGAAGAGGAGTTCCAATTGGAATGGCGTATATGCCATCCCCTCTGTTCTATTGTATGGCAAAGCCATATCCCATCCTTTCCATGTTGAGTTCGTTTATGGATGCCAGGGAGTTCCTATGAGTTCCAACTCGGTGCACCATGCTTCTCTGTTTCGAATGCCTTATGCCAGTTCCTAGCATGCCCCAATTTCAAGAAACTCCCTAATTTGGATTCAGAGGTGGTCAGAAGCCATGATGTACACTCTTGTAGATATGGTTTCATGATCACACATTCTTTTAAGGTATATGTACAACAAACACTACTTACCTGTATTTCCATCTTAGATTGCTAAGGGCATTTCACGTTTTACTAAACACTACCCTTAGATTATCGCTGTGATTCGGCATGTATTTCACACGGCGCCATCTATCTAGAGGGAGATAATCCAGTTCGAAAGTTGTTCCCAAAGCATGAGGTCAAATGTCGGCCCCATTTAAACGAGCCAATGAAATTATCTGTATTCAAATATTGCTTAGACATGCAGACGTGTCAGTTTCACGAGGCGCAAGACTGGGGGAGTCTACGCGAGACCAAAATGAAGTTGTGCGAATTAGCTATTTTATTTCTCACTCTAGTGGAGCATGCTTCTTTGTTTATCTTAAGAAAAATCATATTACAAACGGCCTAACATATTTGAAAACAAAATAAAATCGGCGGCAAACCACAGGAAAATGATATGCTTTTTATTAGCCCACCATCACCAGATGGTGGGCTGTTCAAATCGCCTTTCGTCCGTGGTCCGTCGTCCGGCGTCCGTCGTCCGTCCGTAAACAATTCTTGTTATCGCGATTTCTCAGGAACTACTGCACGGATCTTTCTGAAATTTGGTACACAGGTTCCCCTTGGGGTCTAGTTGTGCAGATAACTTTTCTGGTCCGATTCGAAAATCCAATATGGCCACAAGGCGGCCATCTTGGATTTCCCCATGAAACCTTGTTATCGCGATTTCTCAGGAACTACTGCACGGATCTTTCTGAAACTTGGTACACAGGTTCCCCTTGGGGTCTAGTTGTGCAGATAACTTTTCTGGTCCGATTCGAAAATCCAATATGGCCACAGGGCGGCCATCTTGGATTTCCCCATGAAACCTTGTTATCGCGATTTCTCAGGAACTACTGATCTTTCATTTGGATCTTTCTGCAAATTTGGTACACATCTTGGATTTCCCCTTGTTATCACGATTTCTCAGGAACTACTAGATCTTTCTGTGCAGAGATAGTTGTGCAGATACTTTTCTGGTCCGATTCGAAAATCCAATATGGCCACAGGGCGGCCATCTTGGATTTTCCCGTAAAACCTTGTTATCGCGAGTCTCAGGAACTACTGCACGGATCTTTCTGAAATTTGGTACACAGGTTCCTCTTGGGGTCTAGATGTGCAGATACCTTTTCTGGACCGATTCGAAAATCCAATATGGCCACCAGGCGGCCATCTTGGATTTCCCCATGAAACCTTGTTATCGCGATTTCTCAGGAACTACTGCGCGGATCTTTCTGAAATTTGGTACACAGATTCCCCTTGGGGCCTAGTTGTGCAGATACCTTTCCTGGTCCGATGCGAAAATCCAATATGGCCACAGGGCGGCCATCTTGGATTTCCCCATGAAACCTTGTTATCGCGATTTCTCAGGAACTACTGCACGGATCTTTCTGAAATTTGGTACACAGGTTCCCCCTTGGGATCTAGATGTGCAGATACCTTTTCTGGTCCGATTCGAAAATCCAATATGGCCACCAGGCAGCCATCTTGGATTTCCCCATGAAACTTCGTTATTGTCATTTCTCAGGAAGTACTGTATGGATCTTTCTCAAACTTGGTACACAGGTTCCCCTTAGGGTCTAGTTGTGCAAGACACCTTTTCTGGTCCGATTCGAAAATCCAATATGGCCACAAGGCGGCCATATTAGATTTCTCCATGAAACCTTGTTATCGCGATTTCTCAGGAACTGCTGCATGGATCTTTCTCAAATTTGGAACACATGTTCCCCTTGGGGTCTAGTTGTGCAAGATACCTTTTCTGGTCAGATTCGAAAATCCAATATGGTCACAAGGCGGCCATCTTGGATTTCCCCATGAAACCTTATCACGATTTCTCCGGAACTGCTGCATGGATCTTTCCCAAATTCGGTACACAGGTTCCCCTTGGGGTCTAGTTGTGCAAGATACCTTTTCTGGTCCGATTCGAAAATCCAATATGGCCACCAGGCAGCCATCTTGGATTTCCTCATGAAACCTTGTCATCGCGGTTTCTCAGGAAGTATTTCATGGATCTTTCTCAAATTTGGTACACAGGTTCCCCGTGGGATCTAGTTGTGCAAGATACCTTTCTGGTCCGATTCAAAAATCCAATATGGCCACAAGGCAGCCATCTTGGATTTCCCCATGAAACTTTGTTATCATGATTTCTCAGGAAGTACTGCATGGATCTTTCTCAAATTTGGTACAGAGGTTCCCCCTTGGGGTCTAGTTGCACAAAATACCTTTTTCGGTTCGATTCGAAAATCCGATATGGCCACCAGGCGCCCATCTTGGATTTCCCATGAAACTTTATCGTGATTTCTCAAGAAGTAATGCATGGATCTTCCTTAAATTTGGTACACAGGTTTTTTGTGGTCCAGTTGTGCAAGATACCTTTTTTGGTCTGATTCGAAAATCCGATATGGCCGCCAGGTGACCATCTTGAATTTTCCCTTGAAACATTATTATCGTCAATTCTCAGGAACTACTTCATGGATTCTTTCTGAAATTTGGTACACAGGTTCTACATGAGGCCTAGTTGTGCAAGATGCCTTTTTTGGTCCGATTCCAAAATCCAAGTTACTCTTGAAATTAATACGGTATTCCCGAGTTGTGATGTTGCATCACACGAGTCGGCGGATCAAACATTGGGACATATTCTATATAGTGACTATAGAGAATATCCATACCTTCACCTTCCATATCAAGGAGTTCAAATAATTCAGAATTAAAATATATTTCTTCAAATTTTATATCAATTTTCTTAATCCAGTGAACTGTTTTGTCTGCCGACGGGTCGGCTACATGAAGAGACGTCACTCTTGTGACACAACGTTACAACTCGACAACTTTAGACTACTGCATGTTTCGATCCAATGGAGATAATCAGGATTCAAACACTTTCGAAGTTTCAACATTACTGCGCGGATCCCTTCAGTATTAAGTATTGTACCATGTTACTATTTTTGAGCATGGTATCTTAAAAGAGATATCTCAAACTAGACCAGTAAACAGAACAGAATTAGCATTCGTTCCTAATTATAAAATCTTAAGTATGTTTCATAGCTCATACCAAAGGTTCAAAGACATTTGTCTTCGCTTCCAGTACCCAATGATGACACGTGCCAAAAAAAATACTACAAAACGAAGACGAATGATCCTCCGGACATTCACTTTCAGACTAACTTTGCTCTTTTCTCTTGTACTATTACAACTGACATAAGTACAGTTTCTAGAAATCTTGAAACTCCTTAAACTTAGAAAGATGATATCTTGGTGTTTTCCAGTGTCCCTTTTTTGATCTTTTTCGCTCAGATTCCAAATTCTGTAAACAAAATTACAAATCAATCGTTTGTTCTTAGTAACAATGGACAAAAAGATCCTCTTGTCACTAGCTTACAATTATCGGACAATGGTGGGCGCCAAGATCCTTCAGGATCTCTCGTTTTGTGATGGGGGCACTTCGAGGCCCACCATGGGATCATTTCAATCGATCGCTTTCTGGAGGTGTGTCTTCGTTGTATGAATGTGATTGCACCGATGTCAGATATAACGGGACCAGTCGGATGTGACCATTTGGGAAACGCCCTATTACACTCAGATAGCACCCGTTACCGCATGGCTACGAGCAGAAGTTTCTACGTATGATCGTGCCATGCGTTCGGATGATGCTGTATTTCTTCCCAGACAATGTTTGATTCCATGATCGGCTGGTCAGTAGAGAAAGTGAAATGAGTTAGAATGTAGATCAGCATCATCACACTTCCAGTGAAGTATGGAGAGAGCATACATGTACATGTACATCATTATTGTGAAATACTTACTTTGAGGAATTAGTACAATTGGAACATGACAACAGCTATAACTCATGCCTGGATCATTTTGATTTTTCTCCTCCACACCAGATGGATTAGAGTGGTGAATACTGCAGCAGCCCATTGATGGTCCTGATGGTAAATGTCTCGAGTGTAGATTTCCCCTTAGTCATGTTAGTATATAATATTCTTCTGGCAAGCTGTTCTGGCAACCTTTCGGCACAGTGTGTGGTGGAGATGGCTACAACGTTGCCGCAACCCTGTTTTTCACATGCAAATGAGGTTTCCAGCACACTGTTTGAATTGCAAAACAGTTTGCAACAAGCTTGCAGCAAGCCAATGTTGTGGCAAGCTAATGCGGCACACTGTTCCAGCAACCTACCCCTCGCTATTCCAGCAATCAGCCTGCACTTTGTTCTAGCAAGCTCCCTGCACACTGTTATTCAGGTCATAAAACATTGTAGTCAAGGTGATGGTCAGATTGACATCACGATGCGGACTTTCATAGGAAATTGTAAGGGTCAAATACATGTAACTCGAGAAAATTATTACTGTTGTACATATAACATTGTATAAAACCCTGCCATGTGAAGTCAACCAGGCATT
Source organism: Hanleya hanleyi (assembly GCA_036873755.1). NCBI lineage: Eukaryota > Metazoa > Mollusca > Polyplacophora > Lepidopleurida > Hanleyidae > Hanleya > Hanleya hanleyi. The sequence goes on along the minus strand of JAVTVY010014479.1, from coordinate 9,351 downwards.
TATATTATCTTTTGGCTCTCATCAGTACATTATGAATCTTAAATATGTGATATAGAACATTGTTCCTTTCAAGAAGGGGTCATATATCATGTATATAGTCGCAGCAAATAAGCAATGAACTCCAGTAGAATTACACAGCAAAACTTATCCCTATGGAAGAGCAGTGGTAAAATAAAACAGCAATTATAATTCCATGCAAGGTACAATGTAGCTCTACCTCTAGATTCATCAAGTGCATGAAACTCGCTCACATGGATGCATGAGAAAATACTGATTTAGATGTCAGAGTACATGTAAGTTTTTAGCAGGAATACATTTGTCGACAAAAAATGTCACTGATCAAATGCAGTCGAATTCATAATCAAACGCAGATAGTATGACAAATACCCCCACAATCACTATGGCCAATTCAAGGATTGTATTTCATAGGCTGGAAAGATAGGAACAAACTCTGCTTGCTAATTATAAAACCTATTCCCTCATCAACCACCAAGATTTGAATGTCCAAAAATCAAATTACCTACATGTATTCATGGGCACCCAAAGTAGTCCACTGATAGAAAATAGGAGCCCTCGGTGGCCGAGTGGTCTAAGGTGCTTTGCTGGTGACCGCTAGCCTCACACCGCTGAACCGGCACGGGTTCGAGCCCAGCTACATGTAGTCCATGTGTGAAAGTTTGTCAGTTACTTTCTGAAGGGCGGTGGTTCTCTCCGGGTACTCCGGCTTCCTCCACCAACCAAGCTGACTGTCACCATATGAGTGAAACAAACTTGAGTGTGACATTAAGCCAAATTCCCTCCCTCTCTGATAGGAAATATAGACCATGAAAGAAGATTCCTGTGTTGACATCTTTTCTCAGAATTAATTTTCCGATCCAAGAATATTCCATGTCGTGACGAAACTTCAAAATAGATAAAATACATCTAATATTTAAACATGAAGTTCCAGCTATATATTCCTACACTGGCATCCTTCACTTCTAGACTGAACCTGACTGTTGGGGTCAAATGTTTTGTGACCTGGTTAAGTACGTTAACTGAAAACAGCTGGCATTAAACCTTGATTTCACCAATATATACTGTGTGCTGATATCAGCACACTGTGTGCCAGTAGCGGCTATCTGTCATGTCTGTGTGCCGGTCTTGGCAAACAGTCAAGTTTTGGCATGCTTCCGTGTGCCACTAGCGACAACTGTGTGCCGGTTTCTGGTGATCTGTGTGCCGGTAGTGATAAAGTCAACTTTCTGCATGCTGTCCGCACACTGTGTTGAAAGCGGCAAACTGTGTGCTATATAAAGCGGCATACTGTGTGCCGTTACCAGCAAACTCTAGAATCAATGGATACTGGCACACTCTTTCGGAGAGTTCTGGCACATTTAATAGATTGCAACAAACTTTCTGCGACTTGTACTTTTCCATGAGGGTCACCTGTGGTTTCTACTCAAACCAAGCATTGTGGCACAGCTAGCTGTATCCTACATGTAGATGTACCAGTACCCGATAATTTGAGCAAACATTTGGAATTTTCAATTAAGCTATGATTTAAGTCCTAAAAGTATATGAACTTTTGCCAGTGTGGCTGGAAAGAATTCAATAAACTGTTCAATATAAAGTGAGAGGTAACTCTGCTGTATAATAGGTTACATAAATCAGGGGTCGAAATGTTCATGAAATACCTGCAGGACATTTGTCAAGAATTGTCCGGTACATAATTAAAATACATGTAAACTGACTGAAAACCTGCAGGATAGTGCCAATTTTCTGCCGGACATGTCCTGCAAATAGATAGCAATTTCGACCCCTGTAAATACATGTACTGTTACTCTGTGGAACTCCCTGGAATTTAGGAGCTTAATGCTTATACATGTAACTCCATCATTACATATTGTTACATATTTTAGTCTGGTAGCCTTGTTCTTTCTTTCACAATTTTAATATTATGGTGTAGCAGAGCATGCACATCGGTTTAGCCCTACAGGCTCCAGATGTCTTTTATTTCTTCCCTCATTTCTTCCTCTGTGTGTTGGTTTTATGACTTAAGAAAGTATTTTGTTATGGAATTTTGTCCATTCCCTCGACTTTTCTTTTGGTTTTGTACCCTAATGCCTCTTTACTGTCATCAGAAGCGAAATAACATTTAAATCACTCATTCAGATCACTTAACTTGTTATACACAATATAGCTTCAAGAATTTAATAATTTATTTGATAGGCATTTAGAAGTTGGTGTATACATGTATAACGCAACGCTGTTCTATGGATAACACCTTTATTGTTGTGAAGCTGACTTTTTTATTGGAGACAATTCCAACTTTAATATCGGTGTGGTAAATTTAATAATTTAACTTATTAGATCTTTGGGAGCTACAGAGCGACATTCTTCACATGGGAGTGCATGGTCGATCAGGTGCACGTGGGTTCACCGTCAGTGATGACCACTGTCAGATTTGGTCTTGTAATGATTACAGTGATAGCCTTAGCATATTTTGTGATTTTCCCTACATGTATATCAATCTGTGTGAAGAATGAGTCTCCAATTACATTATTCTTTATCCAACTTCCTGTCGTCCACAGTGGTATTTCCTCGAAATCTGATGTGGGTGCACATGTTGGGACAAGGGGACGCCACTCCGGCTGGGACAGACGGAGGAGAAAGCAGCCCGGCCAGCTCTGAATCAACTCCGAGTAACCATGCGAGTCTTGGACCAACCTCAGAGCTGAAACCTGTTCCAACGTCTGCAAAGAAAGCCAAGAACAATGCAGGACAGTTCCAGCGCTTCGTCAACAGTGAGCCATATAACGACCCGCGTAACATTGAGGACATTCCTGCGCCAGAGTTGGACGGGTATCTTGCAGATTTTTTCACCGTTTTAAAGCGGCGGGATGGTGGCGACTATGAGCCAAACAGCTTCCGAGATGTTCGGAGCAACATCGAGAGACATCTCAAAGCCCACAGTTATCCTCACTCCATCGTGAAAGACCAATGGGATTTCCCCAAAACTAAGGCTGCTTACATCAAAAAGAAGGAACTGTTACAGGAGCTGATGAGTGACAAATATACTGCAGATTTGAAAAAATGAACAATATATAATACTGCAGATCTGAAAAATGAGTGACATATAATATTGCAGATTTGAAAAAATGAATGACAAATATACTGCAGACTTGAAAAGATAAACGATGTATAAAACTGCAGATTTAAAAAAATGACTGACATACATGCAGATTTGAAAAAATGAACGACTGCAGATTTGCAAAAAAATGAATGACAATACTGCAGACTTGAAAAAATGAACAACATTTAATCCTGCAGACTACATCAAACGAAGGAACTGCTAAATATACTGCTAATGAACGATGCTGCATATTTGAAAAATGAGCGACATATAATATTGCGGATTTGAAAAACTGAATGACAAATAATATTGCAGATTTGAAAAAATGAACGACAAATAATATTGCAGACTTGAAAAAATGAATGACTAATATAATGCAAACTTGAAAAATGAATGACAAATGACTTGAAAAAATACTGTCTGCTACATGTATGTTTCTCATGAAAACGTTAAAAATGAACTGTTAAGTTTGTGTCCATAATAAATACACAAGTAAGTTAAGTTTGTATCCCTAAGTTTGTCTGATAGATCCAGACTAGTGAACAGCCATTTTTGTTGAGAACTTTCATGGCAACAAGTAATGGAATTACTCAACAGCAGATGTGTGTTTTCGGTATACATGTACCTTTATACTTCTACCATGTCTGTCTGTTTATATTCATGAATGCGTGCATTTGTCGACCCGAGCCAGAAACGTCTTTACTTGATGATTATATTTCGCAATACAAAGCACAAGTTTCTCAAGGCATGGAGGAACTTACAACACAAAATTGAGTGAAAGAAGTACATGTACATGAAGTAATGCCTTGTGTTTTGATGCTGTAAAATTGGATTGCTTTGTATCTGTCTGTCTCAGTCCAGTCTTCTCCCATATCCTGTCATGCCCAAGGGTGGTATTAAAAAATATATTTCTACTCCTTTGGTTATACATGTATTTTGCTTGATGGAAAATCCTAGCAATCACAAGGAATTAAAAGCACAGAATCTTTGTTCTCACATGGCAATTACATGTACACAATTATCTGATCAGGGTTAATCGTATAGTGCTCAAAATGTGAATATTTGCGATGAGTAACATGATCTTTCCACATATCAAATTTACAGCATGGGATAGGAAATTTGTTGATGTTGAAATGTCCACACTTCAAGCGTGGTCAATTGCATAAGATAATGGATATATATGGATTATTCAATGGCTGTAAACTTTGAATGTTTTGTTTTGTTTGAAGACAGGATACATGTAGACCCTAAAGACATGGTTTGTTTAATAATAATATGTCCATGGTGTCTGGTGTATAGACTGTGATGATGAGGATTAGTGTCTTTCTGAATCGTGCATCAAACATGAAACAAAGAAGAACTTGATATCTACTGTTTGACAGTCAATATTCTGCATTTCAATGTTACATGTAATTGTTTTATTTTAGGCAAAAGGCAGAAACGTTTCATTCTGAACTAAGAACTGTTTATACTTTTAGCTTCACGTCCTACATGTATAATGTCCACATTTTTCACTGTAAAATTATACTTCAATTACTGTACATGCAATAGCATATCCCTTTATTAAAAGCTAATCTCTGTAAAACGAAATTTATGCATTCAAATATGTATGTAACCAAATTGTTGAAATGAATTTGTCTCATGATTTTTTTTGAGGAATTTGTTGTTTTCATGATTTGTGACACTGTGAAAAGAGATTAGTGTTTGATCTCTGTAAAACCAAATTTGTGCAATCAAATATACATGTATATATATACCATATAATTTAGCTTGATCTGCATGGAAACAATTGGGTTCAATGATATGAGTGCACATATATGCAAAATTTATATGGTTATATCTTGCCAATATTTCTTGCAATTTTTAAAAAACTTTCTTAATGTCAACATGATCAAATTCTGTATGGATTTTAATTTTTACCTGAAAAATTAATTATTTTAATGATTACCTGAAAAATTAATAATTTTAATGATTTGTCATAGTATGAGTATTAATTGATCATTTCCTCATGAAGAATATTATAGTAGATTACAGTAATTCCCCTAATAATTCCATCACAGGAAGTTCACGTTTCAACTCTGTTATTGAAACACAGAGAAAGACTAACATTCTTCATTCAAGTTGAAGAAAAGCCATATATATAATGACACATTGTGACCCTTTGTAGCAGGTGCTATGGAGAATATTGCCAGATACACGTAAGCCATTTTTGCTGCACTTCCGGTGATTGAATTATTAGGGAAATTACCGTACATGTATACCTATATTTAATAGCCTGCATGCATTGTATTATATCACCATTTTGATGAAATGTGTAATTTATGTTTGGTCCAATACATGTATGTAAACTAGTTCACAAGTGTGTTCATATCTGTTAAGTATTACATACATGTAGAGAATACATGTACAATATTTTGTTTGCATGCATTGTTAAAATTTTTATTTGCCTTACAAGACTTTTGCATGAATTTTTATTAATAATGAATTATTATTTCAATCTTTTATCTTATTTTATCTTATATCTCATAATTTATGTATTTTTATCGTAGTTATTTCCGCAAGTAGTTTGCATGCAGAGTGGTATCATTTTATTGCTTGTATTAAAAATGTGACATAGAATTAAATCTTATTCGTATGAACACAGCAGAATGTGCCAACAATTATGGAATCATTTGATCAGTTTTTTGTAAGAATTCTTGGAGCATGAATTGCTTCCCTTGAATGTCATTAAGATCTCATCTTCAAATAAACTCCTTCAAAAACAATTGATGTACATGTAACTTCAGTTTCTGCGCTTTCGCATATTTTAACTGGCATGACTGGTGCGTTCCTCATTAGAGTTATCATTCCTATCAAAAGATGATAGAAATAGTTTGAAACAGGTTGTAGATGATGAAAGGCAGAAAGATTCTCCTCTCTGTTAAACTATGCCAGCAATGTTTAGCATCCTTTATATACTGGTACAGGCACCTGGCTCTTCTTATTATTAAAGTGATCGTAAACCCTCAAGTAAAGTTTCCATCAAATGAAAGACCATTGCAAACAGTGTCGGGAAATATTTATTGTAATTTTTTATGATTTTATTACACAGAGTAAACTGCAAATAAAGCATCGTATTCTATGGTGGTCTGTTGCAATCATATTTAGGTCCAGTGACGTCACACTGCCTTAATACACATATTTCAAACTGTCTGCACTTTCCAATGCTGGATTCAAGCTTATGGTGTGTATACTTTGAGTTTCAACGCAGACTCACTGTTTCAATGTGCATGTTTCACCAAAATCTGGGAGACGGTAACTCATATGTGACAAGTCAATTTGAATCTTGCATTTAATTTCCCCGATGTTGGTGAAACTTGCACATTGGAACAGTGAGCCTGTGTTGAAACTCAAAGTATACACACCTCAAGCTTGAATCAAGCATTGGAAAGTGCACAGACAGTTTGAAATATATGTACATGTATTAAGGCAGTGTGATGTCACTGGACCTAAATATGATTGCAACAGACCACCATGCTTTATTTGCAGTTCACATGTACATGTACTCTGTGTAATAAAATCGTAAAAAATTATACAATAAATATTTTCTGACACTGTTTGCAATGGTCTTTCATATGATGGAAGCTTTACCTGACATACTTGAGGATTTACGATCACTTTAAGCTGGAACTTGAGATGTTTGCAGTCCAGAAATGCAGATGCTTTGGAGCTTAAATTTCATATTGAAATGCATCTGCAACTTGTTGTTGCATCATCCAGTTCCTTCTTGAACTGCAGTTCTGTCTTGAAAATTGTAGCTTAAAAATGATTAGAGAAATACTAAATAATTGTCTGGATCACATTTTGAATTCTTTAAGGAAATTTAGCTGAGATTTGTGAATATTTCAGAAATATTCCCTATCCTTTTGAACCATATAGATGTTATTGTAGTGCACAACAGAGCCAATGAAAGAACATTAAGTCTTTAGGAATGAGAACACAATGCATGATTTATGGATTGAGTCCAAGACATTGTTGACCACAAGTAACAGACTGTAGGAGCTAATGAAATCAGGGCCAATGGTTTTCTTGTGTGGAATATGGTTTTGTCAATGGTTGACCATGGGTTGTGGACATGGCCCACCATGGTAGTTCATGGGCTTTAGACGATGGTTTTTTCTTCAAACCAAGGTCATTGACCATGGTGCCATTTTTACCCCTCGGGCAAATTTTGCCCGAAGGGTATTGTCGTCGTCAGCGTCGTCTGTCCGTCTGTCTGTCTGTCTGTCCATCTTTCTTGTGAATACGATATCTCAAGAAGAATTATAGCCAGGCATTGTGAATTGATACCACATATGTATTGGGTGAAGGGTCAGAAGCCTATTAAAAATGACTGACCTTGACCTATTTTATCAAGGTCAAATTCTAGTATTTGCTATATTTTTTGAAGAATTGAAGCTAGGGTCTCCAAATTCATATTATATATGCAACTCGTGATTGACTAGAAGTCTATCCCAGTTGACTGACCTTGACCTATTTTTTATAGGTCATATACTGTTTATTGTGATATAAGATGAAGAAATAAAGCTAGGCTTTCCAAATTATTACTATGTATACATCTGGCGAAGGTCCAGAGGTGTACTGAAGGTGACTGACCTTGACCTATTTTATCAAGGTCGAATTATAGTATTTGCTATATTTTTTTAAGGATTGAAGCTAGGGTCTCCAAATTCATATTACTTATGTAACTGGTGATTGGCTAGAAGCCTATCCCAGTTGACTGACCTTGACCTATTTTTTCAAGGTCATATACGGTTTATTATGGTCTAACATGAAGAAATATATCCAGGGTTTCAAAATTGATACTATGTATACACCTGGTGAAGGACCAGAGGTGTACTGAAGATGACTGACCTTGACCTATTTTATCAAGGTCACATTTTAGTATTTGCTATATTTTTGGAAGGATTGAAGCTGGGGTCTCCAAATTCATATTACTCGTGCAACTCGTGACGGCCTAGAAGCCTATCCCAGTTGACTGACCTTGACCTATTTTTTATAGGTCGTATACTGTTTATTATGGTCTAACATGAAGAATATAGCAATGCTTTACAAATTAATACCATGTGTACATCTGGTGATGCTCCAAAGGTATGCTGAAGATGGCTGACCTTGACCTATTTTATCCTTGACCTATTTTATCCAAGTCAGATTCTATTTAGTACAATATTCTATGAAAGATTATATCTACATTGTACAAATTTATATCACTTATGGCTGGACCTGAAGACTAATGAAGAATATCACTGACCTTGACCTATTTTTTAAAGGTCAAATTCTATATGTTAAGTTTAAGATCTCGAAATTCATGTTCCCTATGCGATTAGAATTGACTTGAAATTTTTTGAAGATGACTGACCTTGATCTATATTTCCAAGATAAAATTACTTGATTGGATTATAAGCTTTTTAAAAGAGTATATTTAGAGCTAAGAATTCGGTCATGCTCTACCAGAACCTCCGGCCTTGGCAAAAGCTGAACTACAGTCAACCCTACAAGATCACATTTTTGTTATCTAGTTCTAAAAATACACTGATGATGTTATACAATGCATGATTGCTGGGTGTAGACAATAACTGATATCCGAGGGGTATTGAAGCCCATGAGCTATTTTATAAAACATGGTTGACCATGATTTAGACGTTAACTCATATTCACTCACTCACTCATGATATCTCAAGAATGGACTATAGCCAGGCATTGTAAATTCATACCATGTATGCATCTGGTGGAGGGTCAGAAGCCTATTGAAAATGACTGACAGACAACCTATTTTATCAAAGTCAAATTTCTAATATTTACTATATTTTTTAAGGTTTAAAGCTGGGGTCTCCAAATTCATGTTAATTGTGGAACTGGTGATTGACATCTAGAAGCTTATTCCAGTTGACTGAACTTGACCTATTTTTTCTAGGTCATATACTGTTTGTTGAGATATAACATCATGCATTTCCCATGATAGATCATGGTATGACCCTTGTCATTTCATCATGGTTTAGGCTTAAACAGATGAGAACAGAGTAATCATGTGTAGCTCCATAAATGAGCTCCCTACCATATCTGTCAATGCCACAGCGTGAGAGCTTGATTCAGTCAAACACTGACACAATTCAAGAGACAAATCATGTGACATAGTTCATGACCTTGACCTCCAAGGTAAAGCCTAAAGTCAGAGATTTTGGTGAACAAAATGGCTG